>JAHDVE020008701.1:0-10631 GCA_022606495.2 Halesus radiatus | reverse complement strand
TTTATAAAGTACATACTAATAAGATTGTTTTAAGTTTATCTAACCAGCAATCACACCGTGTCCCCAAAGGGGTGGGCAGAAAGGACGAACCGCCGAATAACTCGATCTTGGCACACACTTCTTGCTTTATTCACATGCCATGACTTGGGCATCCTCAACTACTTCTATCATTTAATTTCACGTCATATATTATACTTTCAATACCTTTTTCTTTCATCCACTCTACATACCCAAACCATCTAAGTGTACGCTTAAATCAGCCTTTCAATATTTCCAGATCTTCAATTTTTTTAACACAGTCGTATATATTAAGTTAGTTTAAGAAACATAACTTACATATA
The DNA here is from genome assembly GCA_022606495.2 of Halesus radiatus. Classification (NCBI taxonomy): domain Eukaryota; kingdom Metazoa; phylum Arthropoda; class Insecta; order Trichoptera; family Limnephilidae; genus Halesus; species Halesus radiatus. The sequence goes on along the minus strand of JAHDVE020008701.1, from coordinate 10,290 downwards.
CCTACGTAATTATAATTTTTAGTATTATCTCTGGGGTATGAGATAATAATAGTAATAATAATAATTTGATGATTTGTATAGCGCCGCTTTTGTGAAAAATCACCTCAAGGGCTCTCTAAGAGAATGCAAGAGAAAATACTATAATTATTATTAGGTCATTCATTAGAACATTATTTATTTCATTTAGATATGTTTGATGTCGTTGATGACAGCTTATTTGATAGTTTTATGAACATGATCAAAAAATATAAAATTTCTAATCTAGCTCAATTGAGGGCAATATTTGCAAACATGCAACATTCCACTACTATAATTGCAAAAATTAACCTTGATTGCCATTTCATGGAGAAAAACTCTTTTTGGGAGCTTTAAATATAAATCGTTTACATGATTGTTCACGTAAATGATTCATGTCAAAATATGGTGAAACTTTAAAAACCGGCTTATTCCAATTCCATTTAGCTTCCAATGTAGAAGTAAATATCACCTGTATGCTCATTTAGAGTATTCATCTTATTGCCGCGAATTGAAGAACGCACAATCGATTATAATCTGCACAATATTTAATACCATTGTCATCCATTTCTCAATGAAGAAAAAGCAATAGTCTCGACAGGTCTAAAAATCAAAACTCGCTAGAAAACTCACTGAAAATCTCTAGGAACGCATAAAAATGTGAAAAACGATCATGTTATTTTGTTGATTTATGCAAATATTAAAAAAAAAAACTCATAAAGTTCGACAAAACTACTGAATTCTCTGAGTTTATCACATACCTGGGCATTTTTGAAAAGCGTTGTTTTGTATTATTAGGGAATCCTACAATCCACAACTTGTAACGAGCGAGATAGAGAATCCAGATAATGTCACTCTTCTTTCAAATAACTTGTCAATGTGTTAGACAGAGAAAAAAACCGTAAACATTCATTTCAACTTCACTAACGAAAGAACAGTAAATATATACGTTTTATGTTACATCTTTTTCGTTATCATCAGTGAGAAACATCAAGAAAGAGATATCATATTGAACGTATGCTCAAGTCGTCGACTGTAAGATTATCTTGAACAAATTCAAATTAGCTGATCTAACAGACAATGAAATCTCTGTACATTTATTTATTAAACTTAAAATAGTTCCACTTCATGCGGTCTAATATAAACTTATATATTTTTACATATTGCTTATTTCCAATACTGAATGCATACATAATTTTTATATCCTGTTCTCAATATTCTTAATTTAGGTACCTACATTTTTTTTTAATTCACTATTTACTAAGCTACTATATACAAAGCTACTATATACAAAGCTACTATATATATATATAGGTACTGTAACTGTAAACAATTTTGTGTTTGGGATTTGTTTTTTTTTTGTCTAATATCTTCTTTCTTTCTTGTATGGTATGTGTGGAAGTTTTTATTGTAATATAGTTTGTCTCTAAAGTAAGGTGGTTGTAAATTGTTAATATTCTATTTTTTAATATTCTATAAAGGGGACGGTATTAGAAATTAAATGTTTTATTATTTAAAACAATTAATAATTAGAATTAATATAAATTAACACAATTAAAAGTTCACAGCGCAAGATAATTAAAAAGTTTTTATATAATTCTCATATAAATTTGGTATTTATATACCAAGAAGTGTAAATTCCTCTCCATTTACAAGCGAATGCTTTTGATGCAATATAATAGTACAAAAAAAGGTCATGGGATTGTTTTAAGTAGGAAACACATTTTTCTTATAACTACATAATTATATTTTTTAGTATTATCTTGGGTTAAACCACAAAATATTTTTTTAATATATGAGAAAATAGCACAATTACTCGCTCATTAGAAGATTTCGCGCAAAAATATTTTTTGATATCTCCGATAAAACACAGTTTGACTAAAACTATATTATTTCTAACCTAGCTCATTGATCATGATTAGAAAGGTTCATATTATTATTCCGTTGATAAAGTTAATTTTTTATCTTTGAACGGAATATTTTTATTCCTTTGTAACTTATACGATTGTTAAAAACAATAACCACATATTTTTTAACAGAATAAATTATGCAAAATAATACCACCTTATCATTTTGAGTAAGAGAAATTGTTCTCAAATTAATTGTATTTTGTCAGCGCGCTAGAGGTGATATTTAAAAATCAACATGTCCTACCGCCGAAAAGCAGGGCTCAGCGGTGAACAACGCCGGCGGCTGGACTGTGAGACAGAGAATTCGTAGGTTAGCGTTCTCTTTCCGTCTGACGAACTCCCCACCCTCTCTCCCCGCACGCCTCAGCCCATGTTAACAATCTTCGTTGTAGGTACCTACATACATATTAATTTCTAGATCAACTTGTATCTGGAAACTGAGAATACATCAAACGGAGCAACGAAAGGAGAATAAATTAATAAAACATATATGATCAACTTGTATCTGGAATCTGAATACACATTCATTTTAGATCAACTTGTATCTAGAAACTGCGAATACATCAATCGGAGCAACGAAAGGAGAGTAAATGAATAAAAAAATAACCGTTAAACTGGAGCAAATTTGTTATATTTTGATGACGAACATACCGACTGGGGTCAGTTGCAAACTGACAACCTTGGTAATGATAAAGGCACTGTTGCCAACTCGTGCAGATGTATCCCACCGGAGCCAAGATAAACGGTGTTAAAGGTAGATCAACAAAGGTCATGTAAATCTTACTAGATCAACATAGTACGGGAAGAGGTGATTATATATATATATATATATATATATATCGTTTTAGTTAAATTGTAAACTGCTCGTCTCAACACAGGACTGTCTTAGTGAGATGAGTGGTTAATGTTTTTGTTATTTAAATTTAAAAATAAATATATTTTTTTAAATACTCCTCCCGTAACCACGAGCTACTGGAGCACAACTTATGGAGAGTAGATACATAGGATGTTAAAAAAATCATGTATATGATGTATTATGTCATAATTATGTAATTTTTTTATAAAAAAAAAAAATAATAATAAAAAATGTGGTCTACATCAAGCCGTAGCCAAGCCTCTGAAGCACGCGCAAGAAGTGACATTTGTTTATGCGAACTGTTAATTAGGTGGCTTAAATTATCCTCTCTGCCGGCCTATAGAGATGCGGCCCATATGGTGGCTATACGTAATGCATATGTATAATGGATGGGTCAATTTATAAGTGACTTTCTCACTGAGCAGTGAGCAGTGAACACACACTGAGGATAATAATCTCACAATCTAATTAATGTAAGGGTCCTCTCCACATCACTCGGGTATATTTGATATTCCTCCTGGCAGTAAGTTATTAAACACGCAGAGTATCCGTGCTTGCTGTGCAAGTGGCCACAGTGTTTACATAACCCATCCACTGCCGGCTAACAAATCATGACTTCTGTACAACCGCGGCCCTTCCGCTCTTCCCCCAGGCCGCCCTAACACCCTCCCGCTCTCCTTCCCACCCTCGTGCGTCACTCTTGGACTTGTCAGTTATTTAATCATGGGGGAACACTTCATAGAAAGGCGACTTGCATACGCACCCGCTAATCCTGTAGCGGAGCTTTTGGTGCGGTGCGTTCGTTTTGTCCAGTTCGCTCTTGTCCAGTGGTAAAAATTAAGATCAGATTTAACGCGTCACTGCGCGGCGGGTAATCCCGAAAAATAAACACATGGGGGCAGGTCTCGGATCTCGGCTTCCGGCGGAAGTAAGGAAGCAGAAGCCTGTGTTGAGCTCTCTGGAAACGGAACACATGAGGGGCTAAACCTTAAAGTACCTGTTCCGGTAGTTTTATAGGCCGATTGCGCCACTACTGTCAGTACTGTAAGGAGAAATGTTGGTCCAGGAGACCGGGCTCCGGGCAGAGTCCGGTGTCTGCCAGATTTGCGACCAGCGCCAGTGCCCTGACCGAAACGGACTAATGTTACTTATTTGTTTTTGTATCCGCAGCTTCAGGTTGACTCTGAACGTGTTTACAATTTATTTATAAATTTGGCCATGCGATTCGGCTCTCGGTTTAAAGTCATCAGCAAATATTTTATTTAAAACGCCACCATTTCATGGAAATTTTGAATTGTCTCAACCCGAGGAAATGGTTTTTGTTTTGAATTAATAAATTTATAAGAATTGTTTTGATTTCATTGTTTAATAAGGAACTCCAGTGAAAAATATAATGCCTTAAAAAATATCAAGCCATATAGATCAGAAAACGCCGATTCTGAATATATAACTTTCATTACATATAATTATACGTAGAATTAATAAATCTTTATTTAAAAGTGAATAAAAAATCGTCTCATCAAAACACTGTGTTATGTGGTACCACTAGATTTGGAACATCTGACGTCACGTGCGTGTTCTTTTTTTAGTTTTTGCGAAACTTAAACTTAATTTGGGTGACTTTAAACTCTATAATTGTTGTTCAATTAAAAAAAAACTGTTTTTAGTGAAACAAATTAGAATATTCATGAGCAAATCAACAATCAATACAAATGTTATGATAATATTAATGCTCAATAATATTATTATTCTTTGAGTTAAAGTTTCTTAAAAGGTACATAAACTTATGTTTATTTATGGTTTACCATGAACAGAAAATAAAATTATGTACGGTAAAGCTCATCCTTGTTTTGAGATTTAACATTCTAACCTCAAAACTGATCAAAACCTACTGGCCATAGATTTGGGCCGTTTAACATCATTATCAATATAAAAAATAAAAAAATCAAAAATTGCACCCGAGTTCCGAATAAATCAAATTAGAATACTTTAATACATGCACAACAAAGCAATGTTTAATTAAAAATAAAAGAAAGTGGACGACTAAAACCACTTGTTGATATATTCAAGTCTCGAGAAAATATACTTGAACGTATTTTTAAAATCTTGTTATGAACCATCCTGGGGGAAAATTGAAAAGAAAGTTGTGCCGTTTGCGGTGATGGGCTTTGTGTGTGTAAACAGTGAGTTTTAAAAATCTCGTTAGTAATCATCTCGACTGAAAATTGAGAAGGAAGATGTCGCGTTGGCTGCGATGGGCGGTTAGTGAGCAAACAGTTTGTTTTTAAAATACTCTTGAGGGAAAGTGGAAAGAAAGTTGTCCCGTTGGCAGAGATGGGCGGTTAGTGTATAAGTATTGGTGAGCTAGCAGTAGCAGAGGGGTGTGGGGACGCAGGTGTGCCCGCGAGAGCTCAGTGCTCAATGTTCGCATTAGGGAGGAAGAAGCTTTCTAGCATTCCTCGCCACGTAAAACTCCAACATAACTTTGCGAGTTAACTAATACATAATAAATGCTAATAACGATTCATTTAAATAGGACGTAGGGTTTTTAAATTTTGCCATGCATATTATTTGTAGGTGAGATATGAATATGTTTGCGAATGCGGATTATTGAAATTCTAAAAGAATTAAGAACATTGTTAACAATTTAAAACCACAATATTTTTTTTAGAAAAAAAGAAATAATTCTTGTTAATCTTTTTGTACACGTTTATAAATGAAAACAAACTAATTTATTTTATCTCAATCGTATAAATCTACAATAAACAATAATTACATGTCACAGTTAACTCCGAGAATAAGAATATACTACAAATAATTTAAAAAGGTAACTATTAAACGTGGCATTAGGTTGTACAATGACATCAGAGAGTATATAAAGAATAAAAGTTTATGAAATATATAAAAGTAAAAGACACGCGTACATATAAAATATTTATATATATATATGTACATATTTCTATAATTGACATTATTTTTTTTAGTATTCTATATATTCCTGATGAAGGAAGCAGTGCTTTCGAAACATGTTGATATGTGCATATTAATAAATTGGTGAATACAAAGTCATTTTTAATTAATTTAAATATTGATACCACAAAGTGAATACCAATCTTTTGAAGAAATTATAGATGAATGCCCGCAATACACACGGTACTTTTGATATTAATAGGTATGGGTGGGGCATGCGCCACGATATCGCTCGCCATACAATCCCATACAGTCGTCACACACATGAACCATAACTTATTACGCTTGTGGGCGTGGTTACGTTTATCTGCTATGATCTGCTAGCCGAGCGATTTTTGATAACATATCTGCCCTCTCTCCTGTCTCCCCTCTTTATTATTAACTTATATGTACTTAAAATATGAAAATAAATAACTAATAATGTTTAAAGTCAATACTTATGATAATATTGAGTTTTTGGTTTTGTTAAAACTACGCAAATATCGATATTTTTAAAAAATGTCATTCACCGAATGACAGCAACTTTTGTCATCCAAGAACCAGAGGCGCAGTTGCCAAAGAGTCTAATCATTTATTTTTAAGGATAATTCCTTATCCTTTTAAAGAACCGGAATCGGGCACTAGGTCCAGTTCCAACCTCAGAGTAATAAAGGTTCCGACAGGCGGGAAGTATGCATTATTAAGGTAAACGTGGTACGGCAGTCAATGTGACAGATGCCATATGAGACACTCCTCGATCCCGGTAAAAAATAATGACCCCCTCCATGCAGCCCTAGCACACCCTGCTTCTAAATATGAAAGCCGATGTGTGTTGCGCGAGCAGATACTCTAATATACACGCCCACTTTAAATTATGAACTTATATTATGATGCGTGTGCTAAGCTTTGTATTGATTGAAAAGATATGATATTATAGCCTTCTTGTACTTGCCTTGCGTGCAGTTAAATAGATTCGCTACATTTGCGTGTCTTTTACTAACTCCTATAATCTAGGTACAAGCGAGTGTTTATAATTGTCAGTCCTGGTGTTGTTACATTTCAACAGGATTTTGGAATGAGTTGCTCTAGTAGGTATATGAAATTGAATTAGGTTAACTAAATAAGGGCTGCTTATATTACCATTTACAATTTTAAACATAAATATCAAGTCGGAAATGATCGAATGAATCGGAAAATCTGGATGACACACTACGAATGGACGTAAGAAGTGGGTCGCACAGCGAAGAGTAAGTCTATCGAAAATGCGCTATTAATTACATTTAAAAGATATGTGTTTACAAATTTAAACTAAAGCAGGTACCGGTTTTATTCACTGGCAATATTTACAACCCTCCCAAACAAATGACGTACAAACCTCTTTGTTTTCTGAATGATTTGTTGAAATATTGTTCGCGAAATGTCTGTTTACAGTTCAGATTATTAGTACCGGGAAGAAATAAACATAACAAATGGCTCCATGTTAGTAAGTGCGCTAGAATAAAGTTGGACATCCTAAACCCTACTCGCAGTGAGAGCGGACAGTGGAGAGGGCAGAGCCGGTCACTCTCCTTTGCAAGCCGCAGGCTCGGAAAGCGGACTCTCCGCGCACAATGCACTTATTCAAATTCCATCCAAAGACAAAGCGCTGAACTTTGTTTTCCCACTCATTCAATTTGGTCAGCAAACAGTGCCAGGGATGGAACACCCTCTGTAGACATATCCGATACAGGAATAAGTCACATAGGCGCAAGGCTCCATAACTCACTCCGGGCGTAACTCCCGCCAATCAAGACAAAGGGCCAGACGTTGCCCAAATTAAATTTGTCACTGGCTATCAAAGCGGCGAACTTTGCGGTCGCCTCCTCCCCTCTCGCCAAGAGTAGCCAGGAGGGTAGAGAGGGGAGGGAGGGCAATAGACAGACAACTGTACATTATTATGGTCGAGCGACTTCTTTCCCGTTTCTCCCACAGGGCCGGGCCGCCCAGCCGTGAAATTGGCGGAAAAGGGTTTATTTTATACGTTTATTGGGTCATGAACATGTTGGCCCTAACAATAAATGGCCATTTCACGGAAATAAACATATGAAAATCGATTACGTAGGTACTAACATAAAACCAACCCCACCGCAGCCAGTCGCCGATTGAGAGTATAGAGTCGAACACATCATTTCGGTTGAGTACCATGATAACTATTTGGGATCGGAATTGAGAGTGTCCGAACTAATTGACCAAAAAAGCATTTAAAAAATATTTTGGCGTTGCAGGAATAGCAGAGGAAGATCTGGAACATCGGTATCCCCGGCTCTCCATACAGCACAAGGCCATGAAGAGTGGAGAAGCCTGGTTCATCGTTACAATCTTCAAGGAATGAGACAACGACCTGAATAGAATGTCGATGTTAGAACATTATATTTTTACACTCTGTAATTTTAAAAGGAATTGTATACTCTAACCCCACTGACCTTGAGCCTTTTCGCTGAAAGGAATATCATAAATGAATGTGTTCACTCGTCGTAAAGGAAGCTTGCCAGCGACGTATCACACAACACGGCCAAACCACATTTTAAATGCGCACCCAATTATAAAGGTCACGTGAGATGAATGCTTCGGTTCCAAGGACCCAAGGGCGGGCTGGTCCGGATGACGTATGATTGAGGTATATTAGCGTTTACACCTGGCTCCTTCTGTCCCCTCACTCCTCCATTCCTGCGTGTCTTCTCCCTGGGGACATTATGGGATGCTGTTTTGCTCAGAGGGGAACTGAGTCAGTGGCAAGACAAAAGCGCTTTGTACTCCATCCCCTAATTCTACGCTACTAATTTAACTATTATTAACTAGCTGACCATTTCCTTATTCGGTATTCGTTATTATAGTAGCGTCATACAAAACTATTAACATCTACTGATGCCTTGTATTCTCAAATTCAGTGTCATTTTTTTATAGCATTGTATTTTTATTTTTATTTCCAGTACCCAAATCCTAAATTTAGTATAATTTTAATTCCCGTATTATTTTTTACGTGAAATCCAAAAGATTTAAAAATTGTATAGGCGTTAAATACATTAAAAAAAAATCTTTTACAGCATTCAAAGGGAATGTTTCAAGGAAGGTTGTAAAATGCCATCACCAATCCACTCCTGCCCACTGGCTGGCTGGCACTGGCCCACGAGACCAGTATTTTCGAATTCCCGAACATTCCGGCCCCGATTTAGCGCGACCCGCGTGATAAAGGAAAATGAAGCGATCAAATGAAGTGGTTATTTTTAATGATCACCGTCCCGAGTCCGGGGACAGGGGCAGGGACAAGCGCTCAGGAACCATGGCTATACCAGTTGTCCGGATTGACGATGATTTCGATACATCACCAACATTCAGCAAATAACTAAATTTCTTATATTTGAAGTTAACAATTGGCAGAATCAACTTTTAACAAAAAATATTTTTAATTTATTTGTTATTTTTATTAGGATAAAATATGGGATGTGCGAGGTGCATTTATGAGTGGAAGGGGGTGCATGGATCAGATTTTCTCGTTGCGTATGCTCACAGAGAAGTTTCTGGCAAAAAATTAAAAACTTTTCTGTGCTTTTGTAGATCTACAAAAAGCATACGACCGAGTTGACAAAAAAAAGTTATGGGAGTTGTTGTCCAAGTATGAAGTGAATACAAATCTTATACAGGCAATCGGTGTCAAGCAAGGCTGCGTAATGTCACCATGGTTATTCAATCTATACATGGATAATTGTATGCAAGAATTGAAAGAGGTGGGCTTGGGCGCAAAAATTAATAGTCTGCAAGTATGTTGCCTGTTGTATGCTGATGATGCAGTGCTGATTGCTAACAGTATGGAAGATCTACAGTCCCTCGTATCTGGGATGAACAAAGTATGTATGAATAATGAGCTAATGATGAATGTAAGTAAGTCCAAAGTCATGGTGTTGAGAGAGAGAGTACGAAAACAGTGTGCAATATAGTTGTGAATGATGAATACTTGGAGCAGGTCGATGTGTATTTGGGAAGTATGTTTACGAGAGATGGAAAGAATGATAGGGATATTGAAAGAAGGGTGAATTCAGGAAACTCCATTAACGGATATATATTATTATATATTTGGGTTAAAATCTTGTAGTCATAAAAATTTAGCAGCCAAAATATATGGGAATTAATTAAAGATGATATTAACAGTTCCTAAGAAACCGAAGTATGATACTGATAAATATGATGGGACGGATTTGGGTAGACGGATTAGAGCGCAGGGTGATTGTTCCGTTCTGTGTCTTTTCGGTTTCATGTTTCATCCTAAGAGTTGTTAATATTATTTTCAATGAAGAAGAATATATCTGAAATTATCGATAAATTACATCACCCCTTTTATAATTTCAAAAAGTGTAAAAAAATCCACATTTTCTGAAAATCTTAAATCTGCATTCAGAATTTATTGCTACATTGTTTTCAGTATGCCTCATTCTTTGTTTCATGTCTCTCATACTTTTATTGGTACAACATAATAATATAATAAAATTTTCAACATCTTTGAAAATCTTAATCTACGTTCAGAAT
>JAHDVE020008700.1:0-65839 GCA_022606495.2 Halesus radiatus | reverse complement strand
TTTTTAAATGAAAGCCCAGTTTCCCTGTAAAAATTCAAAAGTTACTACATTTTCAAAACGCCCTCTATATTCATTGGCTGGAACTCAAATAGCGATAAGGGAACAATAATTAAAACGCCGACTCAAAGGAGGTACCGGAAATATTCTATGGAAATAACAAAACAAATTTCCTTGCTGCCTTTGATGAAATATCTGAAAAGGTAGAACGGTATTCAACTCCACGAAACCATTAAATATACTCTATTAAACATTTTTAAGATATTGAACACCGCTGTGGAAACCAAATTTTATTTTCCATTGCGAAACAACCGTACCAAAAGTAAGTCGGATTTTTTGTGATCTTTTTTATAGTTCAACCTTTGAATTTATGTAATCTTTTAATTTTTTATTCTTGGCTGGTTATCTTCAAGACAAATCTTCACCATGCAGACTGCAGCCCAGAACAATGTTTATTGTAAAAGTCACGCAGGTATGGATGCCTCGAATTTCGAAATTATCCTCTATCTCGTCTTCCATCAGACTTCTCTCTTTTATCAATTGACTGACCTCGTATTTAGTGACTAATGATACGGTCGAGATATTTCGATATTCTTATTTTTGCATCAAATACATTTCCGAATATTTGGCAATGAGGAACTCCAGTTAATTTATTTAACAATTTAAGTTTTCATAATTAAAATAACATTCAAGTTTCAATTTTTTCAAAGCTCGTCAAAATTCTTCAAATCTATAGACGGTCGGTTTTGAGTAGTTTTGAGGTTAGAATGTCAAATATCAAAACAAGGATGAGCTTTACCATAATTAAACATAATTTTAAACTCTCTTCCTAGTAAACCATAACTAAACATAAGTAATAAAATTATGTTCCTTTTTGGAATATGTAACTCCAAGAATAATAATAGCATTTAGCATTAACATTTTTTTTATATTGAACAATAATTATAAAGCTAAAGTAATCCAAATTAATTCTAAATTTCGTCAAAATAACAAAAATTACATATTTAAATACAAAACACATTAGGAAAATAAAAAATTCCATAAAAATCCAAAACCAGAAAAAGCTCGGCCGAGACCAGAGACGTAAAGGGTATTTTGATGAGATGATTTTTTTAAAACGACACTCTAAAATTTTTTTAAATGACACTTTTAAAACGATTTATATGACTAGATTTTGACGGCCTCCATGATCGAGGGGTAAGGACTCTCGACTACGAATCCGAAGGTCGCGGGTTCAAATCCCGGCTTGCGCAAGTAAATTTTATTTAATTAATTTGTGGTGTTTCACAATTAATACATTTCAAAATAATATATGGTATATTTGGGCACGTTCCAGAGTGGAAGATACTCTCAATATTGCTCCAGTGAATGACCACCATTCAGAATTGAAACATTGTTTGAAATGGCTTTTAGCCGTGTTTGGTGACCAGATCTGAATAGCCAGGTATTTCCCCACCTTCCTCTTCCCCTTCTCCTTTCCTTCCCCAAAACCTTCAGCCTCACAACATTCCCCAATTAGGGATGACATAGTCTCACTGGCCCCAGACAGTTGGGAGCAGTTGGGACTGTTGTGCGGTATTCATGTAAAAAAATAAATAAAAATAAGTTCTACGTATACATACTCGTACAATAAAACTTGTTTATTCTGATTCGGCGTTTGCCGATTTATGTGATTTTTTTTCACAGTTCCTTCTTTAAAGAAAATCCTTTATGTTGGTCACAATATCTACCGGTCTGTACCTTTTGAACTTTTGGATGCAGCATCACGGTTCGTTGCCTCTAGAGCAACTTAGATCACTTTTCTGATAATCTCGGTTCAATGGAAGAACAAGGAGAAAGATCTTACCAAGATATAACAATCACGAAAGAGGGGTACCAAGGAAATGGGATATCCCCATTATGGCGGATTACTGTTGGAGTCTTCAGCGAGACTGTCCTTTAAAACTATGCTTTAGAAAGAGTTACAGACGGTATTAAATTTTCGATTACTTCGTTTTGCCGTTGTTTTGATTTACTTGATAATCTTCTTTTGTCTTTAAAGAGAAATACAAACATTTTCGGCTTACGAATATCCAGAAAATATGTTAATAACTCCCACTACCATTATTATAAGCGGAAAATATTGCTTATACTATGAAATATTATAAATGTGACTCAGCTAGTAGAGAAATTCAACCCACCATGTTTGGGGGGCAATCCGACGCATTTTTCGACTAACCCACTAACAGGTTTGTCGACAAATATATTATGTATGAATAGGAGAATCGACTTAAAAGATTAATGTGTTATATCACAAAAATTAGATAATGTAGAAAAAATCAATATAAACCTCTTCGTATATTTGATCAATGAAGAAGATAACAGGTATTCACAAAGAAACGTGAAAGAAAGAAATAAAAAATAAGCGCAACTGGGATTCGAACCAAGATCCACTGTCCTTACCGAGATTGGCATTTCTACTAACTGAGATTTATCGATCTCTTCAGTTTAAGAATATAACATTATTATTAATTATACAATGATACAATCCTCAATTACTACCCATATTTTTTACTACTAAAGGGTCCGCCATCTAAAGTTTTTTTTTTCAACTAGTGCTTATTTCGTGAATGGTAACACTTAGCTCATGTCTGATTTGACAGATAATTAGTTTTATCCTTCCGCTGAGCGAATATGGTTGTGTATACGCTTGAACAACGCTGGGAAATATTGCGACATTACTTTGAAAATCATGGTAATGTTGCAGAATGTGTGCGAAAATTGCGTACGGTTTTTGGAAGAAGAGAAGCACCGTCAGCTCCGTATGTTCGTTATCTTGTGAAAAAAGTGAAAGAAACTGGCATCCTCATCGATAAACCAAAGCGTGAAAAGCCAAAAACAGTGCGTACACCCGAGAATATCGATGCTGTGGCAGAAAGTGTGCGTGAAGCGCCATCAACATCAATTCACCGTCGTTCTCAACAATTGAACATTTCGGAGACATCATTGAGACGAATTTTGCATAAAGACCTTGGTATGACGCCATACAAAGTCCAATTGGTTCAGGAGTTGAAGCCAACTGACCATCCAATGCGTTTTCGCTTCGCTGAGTGGGCCTGCGATCGACTTACAGAAGATGCCGATTTTGCCAAAAAAATCATCTTTTCGGGTGAAGCTCATTTTGATCTTGGCGGGTATGTAAACAAGCAAAATTGTCGTATTTGGGGCACAGAAAACCCGCACGCATACATTGAAAAGCCGGTACACCCAAAACGAGTCACTGTTTGGTGCGGATTTTGGTCCAGAGGCATAATTGGGCCATTTTTCTTTGAAAATGAGCAAGGAGTGGCCGTTACAGTCAATGGCGATCGTTATCGGGCCATGTTGAACGAATTTTTGTTCACAAAAATTGAAGAGGAGGATATTGGCAACATTTGGTTTCAACAGGACGGCGCTACGTGCCACACAGCCGAAGCTACACTCGATGTTTTGCGCCCTGTTTTTGAAGATCGCATTATCAGCCGCAGAGCTGATGTCGTTTGGCCACCTCGGAGCTGCGATTTGACACCGTTGGACTATTATTTGTGGGGTGCCCTCAAAGATAAATGTTACGCCGACAAGCCAGAGACAATTGACGCTTTAAAGGACAATATTCGTGAAGCCATTGGTGAAATACAGCTGCACACAATCGATAATGTGCTTAAAAATTGGACCGATCGTGTAGGCTACTGCATGGCCAGCCGAGGCAGCCATTTGAATGAAATTATTTTCCATTATTAACCGGAAGGATTGTACTTATAAATAAAAAAAGAAATTTGAGAAAATATTCAGTAGTTTTTTTTTTATAGCATTTTCAAAAAAAAAGTTATTTGGCGGACCCTTTATATCCGAGACACTATCTGGGTTACAAGTATATTTGAATAGGACATTGCAATCATTCAAAAAGATAGCAGCCAAAAATATTGGAATTAATTGGATAAAGTTAATAATTCATTGTGAGAAATCGATAAAAATAACGGAAAATAATTATGTCTCAATAGGTCAATTGGTAGAGATGCCAGTACCGGTAAGACTAGAAGATTTGGGTTCCAGCCCCAGTTGCGACCGTTCCTATTGTATTTCCTTTGTTTTTTGTTCCATATTCCATTTAGATTTATATTCAATGATTCGAAAAAAAATACCTCCATTTTCGAGTTACGCGAACCCAAGTTTACTATGGAATAGGCAAAAAAATTCAGGAAAAAACATATTTTGGTAAATATAAGTGTTCTATTCGTACCACCTAATAGTTTGCTGTTCAAGTCCACCGTATTTATAATGCATTTATAAGAATACAGAAAACGTTACAACGTACCAAAATAATAGCATGAAGGTTTTACTTAACTCACCGTAGGCACGTAAGAGGATTGGCTGCGCGACCTGTTTCATACAAAATTTAATTTTGATTTTGAGGCCAAAATACCCATACAAACGGAATGATATATATATATATTTTAATTAAAGGTTTAGCAAATATCTAGTACGTATGAGAAGTATTTTATTTATTTTTGTTTTAAATTACGAAGTGAATGACATGAAAAAAATCAATTTTCATAATTTTAGAGGTAACTTAAAAAAAAATTTGCGGGTTTAGTGTGTTTTTTTTTTATTTTTAATTATCATATTTGCTATGTAAATAAAAATACAAAAACAAAGCACTTAAAAAAAAGCCTTCCTGGTAGATATTTTAAATTATATACGGCAAATTTGTGTTCCAAAGTAAATTGGTCGTTTTTAAATTAATTTTAAGTCCACCATAATGCTTATTCATTTTAAATTTTTTTATCTTATATTTAATTACATTTTCAAATTAGATGTGGTTAAGGCCATCCACCGGCTAAAATTTTAACGAAATCACGCGCTCCTTATGCAGGTGGCGACAAGGTGGAAAATCCCGCTGTACATCGGCCGCATGTTTCGATTTCAGCAAAAAAAACATCATCAAAATGCGTGTTTTATTCTATTCTGTAAAGCTCAGACCTAATTATTAATATGTTTTACGGTCATATTCTTAAAAACTTCATTTACGACAATGAGCAATACGAAAATATGGGAAAAGGTGTTCATAAGTAGGAGATTTTGCGCTGTAAACATTTTTTTAATGTCTCATACTTTATTTTGTTCTAAGCTTATAAAAAGACATACCAAAAAAATGTTCGGTTATACGAAAGGCCAAGGTGTGTTCTACTTGCAGTATTTAATTCAATCACCTATGATATTTCTAGGCCAACAAATTCTCAAACCGAAAACACACGATTTTGCATTACTTCCCATTGCATCGCCTTAAACGTTTTTTTTAAATAACCGTTAGCCCCCAAATAATTGTTAAAGGTGCCACAAAAATCGCGAAAAATCAATTACTTTAATAGCCTATATTTCATAATGTCAAACAAAAACAAATAAATTACTGTTAATCCGTACTAGGTATTTACTATACATTTTGATAAAAAAAATATCATTGGGTTTAGGTGAGTATTTTGGTCTCAAATCCAAAATTAAGTTTTTTTTTAAACAGGCTTCACAGCCGGTCCTCTTAAGCCAATGAATTAATCTTATGGATTGAATAATAAATAATTCTAACCCCTCGATGTACATTTTCCTTAAGAGAGGTACTTATTATTTAATCTCCAAGTAGTTCCTAAATTATTTGAACAGTGAATTATGAACCCTTACCTGACCTTCATGTCAATCATAGAAACTAATCCTTTTTTTTGGAAAAAAACTATCAATAATATATTATTCGAAAATTCCAATCATTTACAAAAGGGAAGTAAGATTAAATAAATCCATGTGGTTTAGGTTATATGTATTAATTGATAAACTAAAGTTTTTAAGACAAGATTTTTGTGCATAGCGCAAAGGGTAACAATTATTTTTATAAACAATAATTATAAGCCTGAAACACTAATCCAAATTGAAAAAAACCTTTCCGAGCAAAGATAAATGTCGCCGACAGGACTCGAACAAGTCTTTCTCATACTAATAAATAATATAATGAAATATAATAAAAAAAACAGTAATTATTGAATGGAACACTAGTATATATTGATTAACTTGGCGGGTTTGCGATAAGCCGACGTAGCTCAACGGTAGAGCATCTGACCGGACATTAGAAGGGTGCGGGTTCGAGTCCTGCCGGCGACATTTATCTTTGCTCGGAAGGTTTTTTTCAATTTGGATGAGTGTTTAGGCTAATAATTATTGTTTATAAAAATAAAAAAAATATTAATTTAACTAACTAACTAGCCATAACACCGTTTCCCTGCAGGGGTAGGCAGAGACGACGGACCGCTAAGCAACTCGATCTTGGCATACACTTCTTGCTTCATTCACATTCATACATCATCTCGTGCTTTCTTTTCTATTATTCCGACTCAAGTATTTTATTCACTTGATCGTGGCATGTCTTCCTCGGGCGTCCCCGGCTTCTTCCATTTACAATCGCGTCATATATTCTACTTTCACTTTTTTCTTCGTTCATTCGCTCTACATCCCAAACCATCTAAGCGTCCCTTTCTTAATTTTACTCATTACGCTTACATCATCACGCCTTGCTTTCTTCGTGAATCTCAACATGTTTTACATAATCATTCATGTTTTTACGCACATTCGCCTCAGAAATCTCAATTTATATTTAGCTACGATCAAATTAAGTTCAGCAACCTGACTTTTTAAATGTGGTTCTTATTATCAGTCTGCCCTCTTTTAATATAATTTTTTTTAAATATCTATTAATTTAAGTCAGTTCGTTCCAAAAAAATATATTCAAAATTCATAATAGGTATAAAGTATATTTTCGCTTTGTCCCGGAGTGAAAAAATATCTAAGTATCACTGTTATGAGAGACCAGCGCATAGAATTTTTTTTTTTTCAAAATGCTAGAATTTTTTTTTCGGTAGTTTGACTAATGGCGCTTGTCATTCACAACCTCATAGTAAATTTACAGTTAAAGTACTTACATGTTTAAAAATATATACTAAAAAAACATATGCAACAAATGTAAATTTTAAAACGTAAATATTTCAAAATAATCGTAAACAAAAATATTGCTACTTGTATCTAAAAAACATGTGAAAAGATAAATAATAACAATAAATCGCACATAAAATAATATTTCATAATTATCTAATAGTTAATAATCAAATAGTTACTTTCAACTAGCCGAGTCTTCAATATTTATTAACTGTTTTATTTCAGTACAATTTTTAATTTCAATAGTTAACATATTTAAACAGCCAAGAATCATGTAATATAACGTTCCTTTTCCATATTTGTTTGTATTCTTGGGAACCATTAAACCTTCATTAAAATTGAGGCGAGTATTTTAAGTGTGCTCTAATCAATTTGTATATCTTGAAATCATTGATCTACAATACAATGCTTGAAATGGCTTTAACTTCCTTTAGGGACTAAGCAAGTTGCTACTTTTCAATTAGGTATTTTTTAAATTTAAATTACTACGCCTAAACTAACTAACTAACCATCTCGCCGTTACCACGCAGGGGTAGGCATAGAGGACGGACCGCAGAACAACCCGATCTTGGCATAGACTGCTTGCTTCATTCATATTCATACATCGTTTCTAAGACAATTGAAATCCATATGACGATGTCTACCAACAGATTCTGCTAAGGCTCTAGTAAATGCTCTTGTAGTCTCCAGATTGGAATACTGCAGTAGTTTGCATGGTGGTCTGTCGAATATATATTTAAGCAGACTACAAGGAGTGTTCAACACAGCAGCTCGTCTAGTATGCGGTGCCACCAAATACTGTCACATCACTCCTGTTCTACGTGATTGCCTACAATGGCTTCGAATTATAGAAAGAGTTCAGTTTAAAATTTGTCTTATGGTATACGAGTATAAGACAATAAACAGACTGGCACCATACCTGGCTGATCTCTTCGTGAGGGACAATCTTACTCAGAGACAACTCACGCTCAGGGCGGCTAAGTCTGATGCGTCAAACAGACTGGTTTAACCCTCTCGTACTAATGACGGAGCTTTCGATGTACTGAGCCCACATTCTTAGAATGACTTTTTGGTTTGAGGTCAGAAATCAATTTCAAAACTTAAAAAAAAAGTCTAAAACATATCGATTTAAATGGAGCTACAAGTATAAACTCGATGAATAAAAAGATGTAAAGCTCCCTTGGGGAGATTTAAATGACTAAACAGAAAAAAAATACCATTTTTATTATGTCGTTTCATACATTATCTTCTGTTATTCCCACTTCGCACATGGCCCGACTCAATAATTTGATTCACTCGATTGTGCTATTTCTTCCTTGGGCGTCACCGGCTTCTTCTTTCGTATTACGGCTAATGGTGTTATTTTTTATTCCTTTATGGTAATTCACCGTGTTGCGCTTCCCCCTTCCTTTAGTCAACGTTTCGGACAGCCTTGAGGTGTCCATTATCGCGGTTCATTACCCCTAAACTAAAACAACGTTAAAAGGGAATTTAGATGTTAGCTTATTCTGTAGCGTGATAAATTCTTTAGAATAATAATAACATGTACGTTATCTGTGATGAATAAATAATAAATATGTGATACGTTCTCAATCAGAAAGCGCACTGTTGTGTCTGGGCGTGTGGCACGCACGCCGATAAACAAAGTTGAGCTTAAAGCTAAGCACGGAATAATAAGAGCAGCTTTTAATAGGGGAGACAGAATTAGCTCGTTATGTTTGTTCCAGGGGATGAAATTGCTGCTTTTGATGTGTCAGCATTAGAATCCTATTTATAACTTTCGAAACTTTCATTCAAATTAAATAATACCCTTTGCTGGAGTTCGAATAATTTATCCCGTATTGTGGAAATAATATTAACTTCTAATTGGATTCAATGTTTTGGTTGGAATTTATAAACATTGAATAAATATTAAATACCTGCTGAGTGTTTGGTAGCTGATAATCAAGGAACTTCAAAAAGTATTTCAATAATAGACAACCGAGTCAATTACGTTATAAACTTTTGTGAATATAACGATTCTCATGCTAATGAGACGATCAAAAAACTTCTTCCACTTATTATATTTTTATTGGATTGGTTTCATTCTTCCATGGACGCCTCTAGACTAGACAGTTATTTATTATTCGAATTATAATATTACAGATAAATTCCATCGTTCTCAATGGGGAGTAAATAGATAGCACGCCATTTGTGTCGTTATTTTTACGTTAATTATTATAGTGCAAGATGTTCAACAGTGGTGCTTTGCTGTGCTATTAGCAATTGTTGGCCAATCGGGTATTTTTGATTTTTGTGTGGATTTATCAAAAAAATATTAGGAAATGAGGGTCTTAATTTCAATCAAAGTGCGAGAATGCAAAAAATATTATTTTTATTTTATTTTTGACATCCACCAGTTTCGCTTAAACTCGGAGCTTAATTTGCTCAGCATAATATCACTTATTTTTATTTAATTCATGAATATTGTGAAACAACAGTTATTTAGCAACAAGTTTGTAGTTTTCGTAATAACAAATCAATGGGATGTTTTGGTATAATTACTACTTTCACTTGTTAAATATGGTCCTAAGATGATCAAAGAAAGTAAGAAAGGTGAACATATTATTATTTTCAAGTATTAATAAACGAGTTTTCGATGCTCACCTAGCAGTATATTGATGGCCATGACCAGCGCTGCAGCAGCCGCCATCGCGTTTCCGGTTCTCGGTGACTTCACCATCGTTGGGCTTTCGCGCGTTCCCCGATCACATCCCGCGCCCGCCACTTCCGCCGGATCCGGTTGCACGCTCCACTCCAGGCACCACTGCACCGATCAGCCAACAGAACTCAGTACCTACCGATACCAATCACACAAAGCCGGAACTAAATTTAACAACTTTTTTAATTGTCAAAGTGTTTTTTTCTGACAGATGTTTTTTTTTTAAATACTTCGAGGTACAACCTAAATTATATTTGCGGTACTTTTTGTTATTTTTAAATGTATTAAAATACGTTTGTATCTCACGTCACTTTTATATCCAATGTGGTTTTTTAAATATATCAATACCCCGTGTCAAGAAAAACAACCCCTACAAGACGGTTAACACGGCGTGATATGCTTTTCTAGTATTCTTCACGTTCGCTCACCTCCTAACAGCGGTAAAACCGATACTAATCAACGACACCCTCGCACATAAACCTGTCAACTTTAAAAAGCCTTAAAGCTCGCCACAATGGGGCCAACACGTGGATATAGAGGACTTAATGTGCGGCACATAATACAACGATAATCGCGCTATTGTTTTCCTTATTTAACAGTTAACACACTGAGATTTTAAAAGCACCACCGCTCAGATCGCAATAATTACGGAAATATAAGTGAGTGCGTCCCAATTCCAACCCTTGTCAGAGTTTAATATTTGAATAGCGAGATCCTTAACTTTGACCGACTTTATTCCGACGCGTGTAGAGTGAAAGCTCTCTAAGCTCGACTGCGAACACAACCGCTCGACTCAGCGGCCGCTTATAGACTGACGGCGGCCAGCGGAGAGCGGCAAGTTGATATCGTAACGGTCGCGGAAAAAGGTTGCCCTTTGTCGCGCTACGCGAAGCGTGTCGCCTCTACGACAGTTGGTATCATTAGGGTGTTTGGCTGACGGAGATGTCCGCTGATAGTAGCAATACGAGACGTATTGAATGTGTAAGTTTAGCCCCGTTTAGTATTTGCCCCGCAGGATGACCGCGGTAATAATTTTAACAAGACATTAATAAATCTGTTTCATTAAAGTTAATTACAACGGATTAGATATTTTATTTCATAGAACAAAATATGAATTAATTTATGATTATTCCATCAATTATATTATGCTAACAATTGTAACTGAGGTTAATGATTTGGGTGTACACTTTGATCGAATACTAAATTTTATTAATCATATTGAAATCACGTCAAATAAAGCTTAAAAAATGTTTTATATTAGAGAACATGTAGCCAATTTAAAATCATTCACTCCATACATTTTGTACATGGAATTAGTTAGAGAAATAAAATAGCGTACAACTCATCAGTATGGTCACCAAGTTATGCTATTCGTTACTTCACAATAGAGAGAATTCAAAATAAATTCCAAAGATTTATTTACTTCTGAACGTGTATTACAAGGCAATGTATCGATGGAGATTTTTTTTTCTATGTCACTTTAATTTATTAAAATTATCAGAACGTAGAATAAATTACTGACTTAACTTGTTTATATAAAACTGTAAATTCGACGACTGACAGCCCTGAGCTATTATATTTGAATAAATTAATTAAAGATTATATATTAATAATAAAAAAATATTTTTTATTTAATTTCTAATTACCTAGATTAGTCAATTTTTGTTTATGTTTATAATTTGTCTATTCTTACATTTATTGTGTTCTAATTTTACACATTTGTCTATACTTTACATTATTATTTTTGGTATTCTACATATTCCTGGTGATGAAAGCATCGCTTTCTAAACATGTACATATCTGTGTATATTAATGAAGTGGTGAACACGAAGCATATTTTTAATTCATTTATTAATAATGACGCCACAAATTGAATACCAAACTTTTGAAGAAATTATATTACATATGATTTCTTTCCGCGTTAATGAACATTAGGCGTTATAGACCTTATTATTGTCCCAACTTCAACGTTATTTACCTTATTACTGTGACAACTTCAACATTATTTACCTTATTATTGTGAAAACTTCAACATTATTGACCTTATTATTGAGACAACTTCAACATTATTTACCTTATTATTGTGAAAACTTCAACATTATTGACCTTATTATTGAGACAACTTCAACATTATTGACCTTATTATTGAGACAACTTCAACATTATTTAACTTATTATTGTGACAACTTCAACATTATTTACCTTATTATTGTGACAACTTCAACATTATTTACCTTATTATTGTGACAACTTCAACATTATTTACCTTATTATTGTGACAACTTCAGCATTATTTACCTTATTATTGTGACAACTTCAACATTATTTAACTTATTATTGTGACAACTTCAACATTATTTACCTTATTATTGTGACAACTTCAACATTATTTAACTTATTATTGTGACAACTTCAACATTATTTACCTAATTATTGTGACAACTTCAACATTATTTACCTTATTATTGTGACAACTTCAACATTATTTACCTTATTATTGTGACAACTTCAACATTATTTACCTAATTATTGTGACAACTTCAACATTATTTACCTTATTATTGTGACAACTTCAACATTATTTAACTTATTATTGTGACAACTTCAACATTATTTACCTTATTATTGTGACAACTTCAACATTATTTACCTTATTATTGTGAAACCTCAACATTATTTACCTTATTATTTTGACAAATTCAACATTATTTACTTTGTTATTGTGATAACTTCAACATTATTTACCTAATTACTGTGACAACTTCAACACGGTACCGCAATTGTATACGTTCGTTCTCCGTACATAGAATTTACTTAATAAATATAAACATATCTTAGTTATATGTACGTCGGCAAGTAGATCCGCTATTCTAATGAAATAATTGCCTAATTAAATAAGTTAATATATACGTATGTTTGCGTACGTTGATAACTTGCGGAGTGGTGCGGTAGTGAGCTAGAAGGGTACGGGGTTTCGCTCACCGTTCCATCATGCGCGGTCGTTCATACCGCTGGTTGTATTGAAGGTATCATACGTTTTATGCATGACCGATGTTTTTTCCTCATTTTCAGCATGTATACACAATATTTTACTAATGTACATAATAATGTACCTAAGTACTTCTAACAAAATGGAAATTATTAATTTTTATGAACTTAAAATATACAAAGTATACACCACCGGAGCTCGAGAAGTTTCTAGTGCCGTACGGAAGGGGTTAAAATCATTGTTTGAATTTAATATTGATCAATCAAATACCTCCATTAAATACTTCTTTGCTTCTGATTATTTATATTTTTTCCATGCCATTGTTTATGTACACACTTTTTTTTAATTTTGTTTTCTTAGTTATATTTTTATTTGAATTTATTTATATATTTATTACTATAATATAACACATGCGTGATGTACTGATAAAAATATGTTAAATGTATAAAGTCTATTTTGGTCGAAAATAAGTTAAATTTACAAACTTTATATTTTATTTGCTCTCTTGTGATAGATTTTCCTGTATCGTTAACCCTTACCACTCCTTTGTCGGGTGCCAGCCGACATCATTATTTGTACGCTACAACTCAGTTGTCGGCTGGCGGCCGACAAGATAAGACGTGCGCGCGCGGTGTATTTTCGCGCGCAAAACTTGACGCGTGACGTTGTTTCTTGTGATTATTCGAAAAAAAAAAACATTTATATTCACGTTTTAATAAGATTATGACTGTTTTCCATTTTTGTTTTACTATAAAATAACCTTTTTGGAACTGCCTTTCAATAAATTAATATTTTGACATTATTTAAATTGGAGTTGGCTGACAACAAATATTAAAAAATAATGGAGTGGTAAGGGTAAATGGACTGTGGTCAAATGTATTAAAGCGAAAACTAATATCTAGCGGTTAATGAAATGCTAACGCTGACCATGATCACAATATTAACCATAATGGATCAACTTGTTATAATGTACGAACATAACTATCGCCTACATTAGAACCATTCAAATAGTATTACAAATACGGTAATTAGATCGTGTCCTATCCGTTAGAACATTTACAATGTAATTAAATTACTACCCTTTGGGTAACTTTCACAAAAATAAGTCTTAATAAATAATTATTCACGTATCATTAGAAAATAAAGTAAATATGAATGTAAAAAGTAAATTCAATTATTTTTTTTTAATCCAAACATGTTTTTACATTTAGTTAATAAAATTTTATTAAGAAAATAAGACAATCTGTAATGTTTTTCTTAGTCCTCTTCAGTAGGACTAGATTGTATTTAAAAAATTCTTATAATTTCTTCAAAGGATTGGTATTTACTTTATAGCGTCATTATTAATAAATGAATTTAAAATATATATTTAGTATTCACCACTTTATAAATATACATTGATATCTACATTTTTCGAAAGCGATGCTTTCATCGTCAGGAATATATGTAGATATCAACGTATATTTTTAAATTCATTTATTAAAAACTTATTGTTTTTAAGCTCCTACGAAGTTATTTTAAAGATGCTGGATAACTCCTCTTCTTTGATTTCTTGGAGCAAAGTTTTGATTTTCATTTTCTGTTTTTTTTTTTTTTATGGCCGTTGGAAGTGAATTATATAGCTTAGTGGAGAGATATTTATAATTCCTTTGTCCAAAAGCAGTTTTAAATTTACGAATATTCATAATGTCATTTAGGTTCGCTCTTGTTCGGTTTGTTTAAACTTTTGAAATGTTTAAATAAAACATTCTTAGCATAGATATTTCGTATGTTAAGTACAGCAAAAGATTTTAAAATGTCTTTTGTTGGCAATAATTGGACACTTTGTTTAGCGCTATTTTTGAGAAAAATATATAAATTAATGATACAGAAGTTTTCTAATCCATTTTTTTTTAATTTGAGGACCGCACAAGAGTCCCAACTGCTCCCGGCCGTCAGGAGACAGTAAGACTATGGCATCCCCAATTGGGGTATGTTGTGGGTCTAAAGGTAGAAGGGAGGGGAAGGAAATGGGTAAGATGATGGCGGGGGAGTACTTGTCTATTCACATCTGATCACCATATACGGCTAAAGCCATTTCAAGCAATGTTTCGAATCTGAATGATGGTCTTTCATCAGGGCGATACTGAAAGCATTTACCACTCTGAAACATGCCGCAAATAAATTACGTTTTATTTTTAATTAATAATTTTTGAAGTAACGCAAATTAATTTGCGCACGCCCGGATTTGAACTCGCGACCCCCGGATTCGTAGCCGAGGATCGTAACCACCCAACCAGGCCATCGTACGTTATTTTTTTACGTTATGTCATGTGAAATGTGGTTAAATCAGTAAGTATGTATCTACAGAAGCGATGGATAGCTTTAATCTTCTGTTAAAATCAAGATATATATTTTTAATTAAATTGCAGACCTAAGATCTGCACACATTTTATAAGAACAAAATTCTCTTATTGTGAGTTTCTTTTATGAGAGACAGTTTGACTTAATATTAAAGGTAAGAATATTTATTTACAACAGGTTAATACGCTCAGTATAAGGATATTATCTTATTCCCGAACACACTGAACAGAAAAACCCTACAAGTGAGATCTATTCCGATTTGATCGAAAATGCCTCTACATTAGACCCACGGACATCAGAATTAATAAACTCGCCCTAAGTACCATTTAGATGACTGGAGGAAAAGTCGCGTGACACTCATTTTGGCACCAGCCTAGTTCACTGCCGTCCTCATATGTTTCGCGTGATTTTGACTATAGTAATCAAATTATAAGACATTTATAAATCGAACCGAATACCTACTAAAACAAAATATTTGTTTTTTTTAAACAAGCCGAACCTTTTGACTTACTTCCTCTTCCCCCCCCCCTCCCCAATATTTTGGTTTCTTCTCCTTGCATTTTAGGACATCTCTGTGTAGTATTTGCTCTGTGATTAGACCTTTTAAGTACTAAGCCACAGAAAGGGTAGGTAAATGAAATTGTTTATCTCCTCATGAAATATTTTTGATAATCTAAAATGTTTAATTAAATTTGGCATGAGTAAGCAAAAATTGGTCCTACTTTGGGCACTCAAACACGCCCAAGACACCGTTCTATTGGTTCATCTCTCCGGCAGCCAAAAAGAACACCACTTATTAAATTTTTCAAAATATTTGTAACGTGTCAAAAGAAAGCAGCGACAACTAGGCCGAGAAAGAGATAAAAAATAATGGCACCCGTCGGAAATCGAACCAGTGATCCCGGCATGACCTATAGACATTTTTGGGGCCGCTGTGACTTTATCTGAAGGTTCGATATCAACCATTTGCCGAGAGAGAGAGAAGGTCACATCTATCTTTAAACTTTGTTTTTTTTTTATGTTCCTTGGAAATATCAAAAATGGTAGGTTCTATTGTTTTTGATAATTCGATAAGAGTTTGTTTTTTATCGAAGAAATCAACCACATTTTGACGACCTCCATGTTCGAGGGGTAAGGTTTTTGACTACGAACGCCGAATTCAAAATCCGGCGTCCGCAAGTAAATTTTATTTAATTAATTTGTGCTGTTTCACAATTAATTAATTTTAAAATAAAGTATACTATATTTGCGAACGCTCCAAAGTGGAAGATACTCTCAGTATCGCCCTGGTGAAAGACCACCATTCAGAATTGAAATGTTGCTTGAAATGGCTTTTAGCCGTGTTTGATGACCAGATCTGAACAGCCAGGTATTTATCCACTTTTCTATTTCCCTTCTTCTTCCTCTCCCCGATACCTTCAGCCTCACAACATACCACACATACACAGAGTAAATTTTTTTAAACCTACAAAAACGGCCCGAATCCGAGCTGTGACGTCGTAACGTTATACAAACGTCATAAGGTTACACTAGATGAAGTTAAAAAGAACGAATTTAGGCACGAACAACCGCAGGAGGTTGTTCCAATGTTACCAACGAAACAGGGTATTAGGATGAGATTTTCTTTAAACATTTTTGAATAACGATTTTTGATAACGGCTGTGTACATTCGATTATCGTTTTTTTTTGTTATGTTGCTACACATATGTTTATCATATGTTAGTATTATCAGCCATTTTGTATCAGTGGTTTGTTTTTGACAACTCTACATCTTCTCTAGACACGCTTTTTTTGTACTCATTATTATTACTTAAGTTATAGTTAATAATAGTAATAGTAGTTAACATTCGTTAAGAGGCCTTCTTTATTCCAGATAAAATTAGATATTGTATGGACATACATAATAGGTACTAAAATCATGTAAATATAACGCATCTATCTTGTAATTTGCATGTGTGTGTCTAAATAAATAAATAAAACACATAAATTTAACTTTTCCGCATGCGGTAATTTTGCTTACGACATCTATAAAACATCTTCCTAGGGTCCATCAAAAACAAACATCAACATCCCGACACGCTGGCGGGTACCGCCTTCATGTAAAATAAAATAAAAACGGCCACAAATATTTTTTGCGCTCCTACATAATCGTACCCGCAACCCTCAGACAAAGTAAAATGCCTAGAACATTACGTAGGCTATACGCTATACAATCCGTTGTTATATATTCCAGTAAATTTAATGCAACCTTTCCTAATCGTGCTTGTATTCGCTAGGTTTCAGAATATCTTTGTGTGGGTATTATGTTATGCACTGTATTAACTGGGAAGTACGCTTACGCATTTTTATTGTATCCTGCATTGAGGCATATAAACGGAGTAAACATTAGCTTTCGAAATATGGAACACAACATGCGGCCAATTGGCATCATGGAGATAACACGGGCTTCAGTTAATTACAAGCGCTCGCTGGGTATGGATCTACAATGATAACTGCAAAATGTCTACACGACATGTTCTGGAAAAGATATAAAAGGCAAGGTCGTAACCTTTCATCGGTTTCATCATAATCAATATTCAAAGGTAAAAAAACTCAAGGGGGCAAATGAAGTAGGCACGACGGTAACTTAAATGCTCCGAGTCGCTGCAAACAGCGGCCAGCCGTTCGCGGCGTGGCGACTCCGTTCGTTCAACTTGTCCGCGGTCGGAACGATTCGGGCGACATCGACACCCGCCTCATCCCCCTTACTATTTCACGCACAGGAACAATATTTTACTCTGATTTTGCAAGCAACGTACACATTATTTATATACCTCAATGGTTTCCTATACATAAGTTTACATTACTGAAGAGATACACGGATAGAAGTGTGTTGTGGGCGTGCCAGAATAGGTTCAATTTTACCTCACTTTTGTTGATATTGATCACACATTTTCAAACTTCTTTCTTGAGCAGATAATCAATTGCATTAGACTGTCTGGGACTTAGAAGTTGAAAATTCTTATGTAAATTTAGATCAGCTAGGGAGCATCTGGTCAAAGTCCTTTACGCACTATTGCGAAGTAATACATTGATTTTGCAGATAACTTCTTATTATTAAGGTTCAGCACTAAAAAATTAAACATCACGTTAGTCTGCTAACTAAAACAATACTACCATTGATTTATCTGTAAATTTTACACTGGTAGTTAGGAAAATGTCTAAGGTTTCCAGTGACAGAAATACTCACACTGTAATCATTTAATTTCTGTGAAATGCATACCAAAACGCATTTAATAGGTACAGCGCGAAAACCAGTTAAAGCACTTTCGAACGTTTTACCTAAATTTCAGTACGTATTTCATATAGAACAGAACGGGGGAGGGAAATCGGAGCGAGATTATTTATCATTTTGAAATATTGAAAATATGATTACGCAATACGATAAACATAACGTTTTAAAGAAAAAAATGTTTCAATAAATTAATGCGAAATACTTTGTGTACACCACTGTATAATAAATAAATATCAACATGTTTCATATGTAGAAATGAGATCTCTGAGACGAATGTGTGGTAAAACTATGCATGATCGTGTGAAAAATATTGGGATTCGTAAAGAATGCAAGGCTGATGTAAGCGTAATGAGTAAGATTAAGAAAGAGACGCTTAGATAGTTTGGGGATGTAGAGTGTGAATGAACGAAGAAAGGAATGTAAGAAGACTGTATTACGCGAATGTGAATGGAAGAAGAAGGCGGGGACGCCCGAGGAAGACATGGCACTATCAAGCGAATCAAATGCTTGAGTCGGCCCATATCGGAAGTCGGAATAAGAGAACAGAATGTATGAGACGATGAATGAATGTGAATGAAGCAAGAAGTGTATTCCAAGATAGAGTTGTTTGGCGGTTCGCCCTCTCTGCCTACCACTGCGGGGAAACGGCGTGATGGTTAGTTAGTTAGTTAACATGTTTCATGTATTCGATTTCGCGCGATTTCAACGAAAGTGCGCGGTGCGCTGATGTCTGTTTGTGACTGATTGACTTTATCTATGGAAACGCTACATACCATAGTGTCAAAGGTCAGGTGGAAAAAGGAGGGAATTAGATAGATGAATATCAATTGTATTTAACAAACCTGTCCCCTTGCATTTTCTGAAATCATTTTTTTGTATAACTTTCCGGCCAGTGCCCCACCAGAATGTGGAGGAATAATTTAACGATATTTTGTGTACTTTACAATGTACTATCAAGGCACGGATTGGTAAAATAAGCAATTAAAAAAAAAGTTTTTCACTACGCCCTACTGAATATCTCAACCATCTAAAGCATTTTAACCGATAATTTGCAAATGATATGAAGGAGTGCGACATTTGTTCCATGACTTTTGACTGACGAACAGAAGGAAACTCGTGTGTTAGTTTACATGGAATTGAAGGGTTGTCTTAAAGCAGATCCGAACCTCGTAGCCAAAAATTTAACTGGAGATGAAAGTTTGGTGAATGGATATGACCCTGAGATAAAAATTCAGAGTTCCCAATGGAAAACGAGAGAGAAAGGAAGAGCGTAGTGCGATCAGAGTTCGTTCCGGGGGGAACAACTCTAAACTCTGAATATTACAAGGGTTTATTGCAATGTTTACAAGACAACGTACGGAGAGAGACCATAAAAATGAGCCAATAGCTTCTTATTTCATCACGACAATGTGCCGTGCAACACCTCGCTTCTGATCCGCCATTTTTGGTCGAATAAGGGATTCCTGTCTGTCCACATCCGCCTTACTTTCCGGATTTAGCACCATGTGACTACTGGCTTTTCTCAAAAATATAAACCGTGCTAAAAAGAAAATGTTTTGACACCATTTCCGACATTGAGAGGTCCACGACGGAGCAACTGAAGGCTCTTCCGATAGAAGTCTTCCAAAATTGTTTCCAATGATGGAATCAACGTTGCGATAAGTGAATCGCTAGCCGTGGAAAGTACTTTGAAGGAGATTAATTTCAATTTGACGTAATCGTATTACTTTGTTCGTAATAAAATTATACACCGTATTTTTTGATCACACGTACAAAACCAAATACAATAGATCAGATCCATTTAACCTATAAGATCTCAGGGAATTACGTGCTTCAAGTTCTTGAAATACTTTAAGTGATTTTTAGAATGTACTAGCTGGTGTGTACCCGTATTTAGAATAAAATTACAAAGTTGTGAATTCTTGCTTGTTATTAGGGTGCCATAATTGATTTGATAGTGAAAGTAACTATCTCCAAATAAAGAAACATTCATTTAAATATTATATTTCATTCCAAACGTTTATTTTTTCAAAATATATCTAAATCATAAAGTTATTAAGTGGAAACCTACGCGTGTTCCATTTTGAAAATATTCTACCCAAAAAATCTTCTTCTTTTGAATATGCAGTCTGTAGCTAACCAGAGTATTATATCTATGAGCTAACCTAAATAAAATATGGCGGGTGCAATATTTTTCATATTAATTTTAAAACGTTATAGCAACAGTTTTACATATTGGATTTCATTCAAACTACTTTCTAAACCTTCCCGGCAATAATAAAAACAAACTGTGCTATTTTCAGCGAAACCGGTACAGTGATTTTTGAGAACATCGAGGACAAACAAACTTACATTGGTTTTTATATACGTATATAGATATAATAAACACGAGGGCCTCCGTGGTTGAGGGGTACGGTAAGTAAAGATCCTTAACTATGAATCCGGAAGTCGCAAGTAACCATTAAATTAAATAATATCTAGTATGTTATTTGTTTTTGAGAATAATTCGTTTAACTCCATAATTTAAAAAAAATATATTAAAGTAAATCGAATTTTGAAATGTTGTTATTAAGTTCTGTCAGTATTTAAATTTCTTTGTAAGGTATTGTTAACACAGTTTTAAAATTGATTTGAAACCCGAAATAGCTGTTACAATAATAATATTGAATAATTATAAAAAATACAATTAAAAAAAACATATTAATACACGTATATTATTATATACTATACACGCGGCACGTTCCAATGTGGTAGATACTCTTAGTATCATAATTCAGAATATAAAGTTGCTTGAAATAGCTATAGCCGTATTTGGTGACCAGATCTGATTAGCCAGGTACTTCTCCACCTTCCTCCTTCCCATCCCTTTCCCCTCTCCATATCCTTCAGCCTCACAAAATACCCCAATTGAGGATGATATAGTCTCACTGGCTCCGGTTAGCAAGGGCAGTTGGGACTCTGCGGTATTCACATAAAAATAAAGATAAAACTGAACACATTTTTAAAACTTCATATTA
Organism: Halesus radiatus; assembly: GCA_022606495.2. Taxonomy (NCBI): domain Eukaryota; kingdom Metazoa; phylum Arthropoda; class Insecta; order Trichoptera; family Limnephilidae; genus Halesus; species Halesus radiatus. Next base: position 44,528 of record JAHDVE020008700.1, on the reverse strand, counting down.
TAATGCATTGTGTTATCGCTATAAGACCATAGAATGTTCGACGCAACAGGCAACGGCCATTAATTATATATCTTATAAAAACAGTATGCAATATAGTTATGAATGATGAATACTTGGAGCAGGTTGATGAGTTTGTGTATTTGGGAAGTATGTTTACGAGAGATGGAAAGACTGATAGGGATATTGAAAGAAGGGTGAATTCAGGAAACTCCATTAACGGAGGACTGAACGCGGTTGGCGCAAACAAAAAGTTGTCCAAGGAAGCGAAGCTAGCAGTCCACAATGGAGTGCTGATACCAACCTTGATGTATGGCAGTGAGGCATGGAACTGGCAGAGGAAGGATGAAAGTAGACTGAATGCTGTAGAAATGAGATCTCTGAGACGAATGTGTGGTAAAACCATGAATGATCGAGTGAAAAATGTTGAGATTCGTAAAGAATGCAAGGCTGATGTAAGCGTAGTGAGCAAGATTAAGAAAGGGACGCTTAGATGGTTTGGGTCATGTAGAGCGAATGAAGAAAGGAGTGTAAGGAGAATATATGACGCGAATGTGAATGGAAGAAGAAGCCGGGGACGTCCAAGGAAGACGTGGCACGATCAAGTGAATCAAATACTTGAGTCGGGCCATGTCAGAAGTCGGAATAACAGAAGAGAATGTATGAGACGATGTATGAATGTGAATGAAGCGAGAAGTGTATGCCAAGATCGAGTTGTTTGGCGGTCCTTCCTCTCTGCCTACCCCTGCGGGGAAACGGCGTGATGGTTAGTTAGTTAGTTAGTTATCTTATATAAAATATACAATAATATACTATAAATACATTAAAAAATCAGTTACAAAATAAATAGAAAGCAATGACGTCGTTCCCGTAGAACTCAAACTAAATAAACAACGAATAATAACAATACTCCGCCCTGTAAGTCTGTATAACTGAGTAGATACGTAGCTACGTTTTACGGCAGAAATCTGAAATCCAGATATAATACTGGCATACCTACTGCGTACCTCGAAGGCCGGGTACGGAGAATGAACGTGTTGTTTTAGTCATGGTCTGTTTCCTTACATTCCTTCAACATAATAATCTTCAGAGAGTAATTTATTTAATTACTGAAATTCTATTTTAGCGTATTATATATATCCTTGAAGTATGTATTTACAAACGTGTTAGGTATCCGGTAGATTTATGCAACTACTTAAAACTGAAACTACTCGGAACAAATAAAATTGAAACACTTTTTTTAAAATAACTATTTACAATCAGTTTTATTTGAGGAACTACGATTTTTTTTATGATTTATAAGTATATTCCATTATCATAATTTATTTTACTAATTAACTCATCTATATAATAAAAAAAGTTCCGTTAATTATTTAATAATTTAATTAAAACTCTTAATCTACCACCAAACTAGACACGATACACAGGTGAATATATTAAACCATTTTTTTAATGAGCAGCAAATCTCTCGAGTGGTGAGGTATGACGACAAAAAGTTTAAACAAAGACATCAAAGCTATTTCCATTACGAGCTGTTATGTTTTCAAACCGGTCAATGGCTGAGTTGATTCCGCGTCTGGGCATCGTGAGTTCAATTCCTCGGCTGCCTAAATCCTCCATCAAGACACAATCAACATCTTCCGCTTACTGTGATGGTATAAGAAGATTTTAAAATATCGTCTGAACATTCGTAACCCGGGAATGTTTGACTTTCTTTAAAAAAAAAATTAAAAAAAGGAAACCCCGAAAGTAAAAACGAAAATGACAATATTTATTTTTATATGAAGAAATCACTTTGTGGTTTGACATCATTAAATAAACTTTGTTATAAAATTTGTTATATTTTTACTCCAAACCAGTTTCGTTTAGATCAAGCTTTGTTAGGGAACATATATTAACTAAAAAATAATGCAGAGTTATCATATATATAAGTACAGAAAACAATATAATGAGACAGGATGTATTATAAAAAAGAGAGAGAGTAAATTGTAATAATGAATATTATTGTTGTCTCCCTCTAACACATAATACTTTTCAAATGTTGTGTCTCTTTTAGATTTTATTAACTTTACTCTCTTTTGTACGATAGCTAGATATACGATAACTCCGCATGATTATTTAGTTATTATATTCGTCCTGACGAAGCTTGATTTCAGCGAAACCGGTTGGCGTAAAAATACATTAAATTCTTGGCTTTTAACAAAGTGTTCGTTTTATTTAAAAAGATTATTTTCAAATTATATTGGGTTAGGATATTTTTTGTAGATTTTCTTAATCTTTTGATATTTGTACTTTAAATCTGATTATTTATACCCCTAGTTTATCCTAAATTTTGTATGTAAGTGAGTCTGCTGCTAATGAGTATTTTATGTCGTAGTTTTAATTTGAATACATATACTATAGTAACAGATATACTATGTAGTATATCTGTTATTTTACAATTATATTAGGTTAGGTTAGTTAGTGTAAAGCGCACTTGAGGTGAACCTTCAAAAAACTGCGCTATAGAAAATTAACTCTTATTATTATTCATGGGATTAAACATTTTTAAAAAGATTAACGCAACCCGGGCGAAGTCAGATATTTACAAGTATTGAATAAATTCTTACCTACCAAACATTTGACTCGGTAACAAAATATATCGTAGAATCTTTCTTAAAATAATTTTCGCCTTTTTCGACTTCATCTAAGTTCTATGCCATACAAAAAATAATGAAATTTGTTAGATCATGTAAATTGACTCTTTTTTTTACTTAAAGGCTACGTTTTACAGAATATTAGACAATATAGTGATAGTAAATTAATAAAATAATTTAAACATAGATGAGGTACAAAATCGCAACATTATACCTCCAAAAAAAATAAAAATAATTTTCGACAAAATCTCTAAGAGAGGTACTAGTAATTTTTATTTTCCAAGTTAAATATTACACAGAAATCTTGTCTATACGTGTGACTCACCAAAATAAGTGAAGAGTTTTGACAACAAATCAGATATTTCATTTACACTGGCACAAAAAGAAAACTGATTTTTTTTAACACAACTGTAAATTACACCTGTGAGTTTTTTCGCAGAAAACTGTCGAGGAATATTTTAAATAAATGAAACAGAACTTTTTTTAATTCACTTTCCACAGCGATGGACATGTAATTTACACAAAAACTTCACAGAATTATTTCGAACTAATAACTTCACAAATTTACTATGGACGTTGTGCATTTAAAAACATAAACCGTATACGTCGTAACTGTAAACCGTAAAGTGAATATACATAGGGCTATAAATTTGACAGATTTCAAAACAAAATCCCCTAGTAGGTCCGACCGTCCGGCGTTTCATAGATAAACTGATATTTATCGTTCAAGGCTGCCATATATAATGTATACTCTGGCACATAAGTCTACATGTTGCCTTATGTACAATATGTACATGTACATGATCGTATGTAGGTCTTATCTAGGTGATAGCTCATGTTAGAAAAAAAGTGGTATCTTTTTGGATATTGTGAAACGTAGACAATAGACAGTGAAGAAAGATAATAAAAAGCATTCATTTCTTAATTCTTAACAAAAATATTTAGTTCTGTCTCTTAAGAGGAACGGCTGCGTGGCCTGTTTCATACAAAACTTAAATTTGAGGCCAAAATACTCACCTAAACCAAAAGATTTTTTTTCATCAAAAAGTAGAGTAAATATCTAGTACGGATGAGAAGTAATTTATTTATTTTTGTTAAACATTATGAAATATGGGCCATTAAAGGAATTGATTTTCGCGATTTAGGGGGATATTTAACAATTATTTGTAGGCTAACTGTGATTTAAAAAAAAGTTTTACCCCGCCTGCTTTGAAAATACAATATATGGGAATTAATTGAAGAAGATATTGATAAAAATGCCGAATCTTAGAAATCGAAGTATGATACCGATGAAAATGACGAAACGGGTTGGGGTAGTTGTAGCTCAGTGGATTGGAGGGCAAGGTCCCGGATAGACTATGAGGTCCTGGATTCAAATCCCAGTTGGTACAATTATCTTTTTCTTTTCTGTGTCTTTTCGGTTTCATGATTAATTTTGAAAGTAATTAATATTATCTTATATGATTAAAAATATATTATTATCCAAAATTTCATACAATTTTTTTACAGTTTTAATACAGTTTTTTTACACGGCACAAGTTCTCGAAGTCAGTGGAACTATGTCACCCTCAATTATTGGGGTATGTTATGGAGATGAAGGAAATAAAAAAAAAAAGGTATGGAAGAGGAAGGCTGGGAATTACCTGGCTATTTAGATCTAGACTGAACACAACTAATGCCACTTCCAGCAGCGCGTTTTGATTTTGAATGGTGCTCTTTCACCGAGGCAATACTGATAGTATCTACCACTCTGGTCTAATAAATGTATCAAAATGTTTGAACTCATAAACTGGTTTACTCAAATATTATTTTCACATACTGTAGTATTACTCATTTATTGTATTATACTGTTGCAACTTAAATACCTTTTTTTATATTGTTAGTTGAATTACAGGGAATATAGAGCGAATGGACGAAGAAAGGAGTGTAAGGAGAATATGTAACGTAGAAGTTAATCAGGACGATATACAACGATCAAGTGAATCAAATACATAAATAAAAATTATTTTACGTACACGAAATGAAATTCTCTGTAAATTGATAATCTTTATTTCTCTGTAATCCCTCCTGTTATTCAGTCGCCTATTTTTGCTTCATCTAAAGTAATTAATCTTGATTGCCCCTTTTTCTTTGATAGATCTATTTACACTTTGCATGAAGATATATAATCTTTAGATTGTTTTAAGTTGACGTAAGATCTATTTACACTTTGCATAAAGATATATAATCTTTAGATTGTTTTAAGTTTACGTAAGATCTATTTACACTTTACATGAAGATATATAATCTTTAGATTGTTTTAAGTTGACGTAAGATCTATTTACACTTTGCATAAAGATATATAATCTTTAGATTGTTTTAAGTTTACGTAAGATCTATTTACACTTTACATGAAGATATATAATCTTTAGATTGTTTTAAGTTGACGTAAGATCTATTTACACTTTGCATGAAGATATATAAACTTTAGATTGTTTTAAGTTTACGTAAAATATCAGATTGTGCCAGTTAAAAGCTCACCTTTCTTATTTTTAATATTAATATTCGTTAAGAATGCAAGGCTAATGTAAGCGTAATGAGTAGGATTAAAAAAGGGACGCTTAGATGGTTTGGACATGTGGAGCGAATGAACGAAGAAAGGATTGTAAGAAGAATGTACGACGCGAATGTGAATGGAAGAAGAAACCGGGCACGCCCGAGGAAGACATGGCACGATCAAGTGAATCAAATACTTGAGTCGGAGCATATCGGAAGTCGGAATAAGAGAAGAGAATGTATGAGACAATGTATGAATGTGAATGAAGCAAGAAGTGTATGCCAAGATCGAGTTGTTTGGTGGTCAGTCCTCTCCTGCGGGGAAACGGCGTGATGGTTAGTTAGTTAGTTAGTTAAAAGCTCACCATAGTTTTTTATCCTTGTCCCTGTTTCCTAGCATGTACTCGTAAGTAAGCATATGATTATTATTGAACAAGGCAATTTTTATTATGAAATACGGATATTACAATAATTTTTACAATAAAAAAGAGTAGTCATGCAAAGCTGCATTGTGGCATGTTGTCTGCAGGTTCTACTTTATTTATAATTTAATTAACTTATTATTATCTAAAAACTCGTAGATTTGCACAAGATTTGGAGTCATTGAGGTGCAGCTACTTCTTTTACCACATTTTCTAGTATTTCTTCCCCGAATAATCAGTTACAAAACTTATGGTAATGTCATTGTTGTTATTTCTTTGAATGTATATGCACCCGTTATTTTCATACTTTTTCTTATTGCACTATACAAAAATCCGACCGCCACAATCCGGGCATGTGCCTAGTCTGGTTGATGACAAATTCAAAATAACAGTAATTTATAATATTTTTCTGAATAAAGAAAACAAATTACAAAAAAAAATTGAGTCGGGTCATGTCAAGAGACGGAAAAATAGAAGATTATGTGTGAGAAATGAGACGATGTATGAATGTGAATAAAGCATGAGCCGAAAAAGAGTTGTGTTGGGCGGTCTCTTCTTTCTGCCTACCCCTGCCGAGAAACGGCATGATGATCAGTTAGTTAGTTAGTTAGTTCAGGTATGTAATTCATTGATTTCACATGTCTTCAACTTCAAATCAGAGCCTTCACGGTGTTTAACTGCAAATACCAAAGATAAATATGTAGGTATGTTTATTACGATTACGACTTTCTAAAAATCTAAAGTATCTTTCAGTTGATATTTCACAAAGTTACGTTTATAAAAATGCCACACACAATATTACTTGTATTATGAAGAACTGAATGCATTTCCAAGTCCCTGGTAAGAGGTTGTCAACGGAATTCAGATAACCACCCCTGATGTATGGCAACTAGACATGGAAATGGCAAAGGAAGGAATAACGTATACTGATGCAATATAAACGAGATCCCTGAGGCATACGTTTGCTTAAACCGTGAATGACCGAATTACGAATGAGCAGATCGAAGGGCTGCAACAACGATAAGCATGATTTATTTTATATTAACTCCCCGCGGACCCATTTCATCCTTGGGAATGCTGTACGAAGGGTCTTTTTAAGGAGAGGAAGAAGTGAACTTGAGCTTTTATGATATCCACATTACTTATAAGAGGGAGGAAACGTAAAAGTCAACTGGTTGTTCTACAGCGGAGTCGTTCAGAGCAACGGCCGCTCGCCCTTTTTCATACAAAACTTAATTTTAAACTGAATGATCTTTTTATAAATAAAAGATGTTATTAATATCTAATACGGATTAGAGGGACTTTATTTATTTTTGTATTAAATTATGAAATATAGGCCATTAAAGAATTTTTTTTTCAAGATTTTAGCGGCAACTTTGGAAACATTGTTAATGGTATTTTATATTTTAATTGTGATATTTGCTATGTAAACATGATTACATAAAATAAAATTAAAAAACAAAACGTCTTTAAAAAAAACCTTTTTTGTGTCGATGTTTTAAATCATGTACGGAAAATTTGTGTTCCAATGTAAATAGATCATTTCTAATTTAAATTTTAGTCCTCATAAACTTTTTTTTTAATTTTATATTTCATTATATTTTCATAGTAAACGGGATAAAATGCAAAAATTCGATTTCTTTAATGGCCTTTATATCGTAAGCACTATTTTTTTTTTTTTAAATTTCTAATTCATTCCAGGCTTTTGATGAAAAGGGGATCATTCAACTTAGGTAAGAATTTTGACCTATAATTTAAAAATAATTTTTATATGAAACAAGGCACGCAGCATTTTCTTTTAAGAAAAAAAATCTTTTTTTTTTTAAACAACAGCTCTCATGCGAGATGATCGGTGCTGAGGGGTTGAATAATGCAATTTCCTCGGAGCACATTATAATAATAATATTAACAAAGAATTTATATAGCGCAGTTTTGTGTTATTTCACTTCAAGTGCGCTTTACCATAAATAAACTTAAAAAATATTAAATAACTCCATTCAGTGGTATCCTACAGTGCTACTTTTACATTCTATTTATACATTCTTAACATATTACATACATTCTTACTTATTCTTAATACTACTCCTACAGTACTCCTTAGGTGCACATTCATATAAAAATTACAAAATATTATACAATATAATGGCTATACAAAAATAACACATTCACAATATTACTACAAAAATAGTAACATTTTATTGAATTACCAGTAAAACAAACACACCTGTTGTCTGTGGTCCGAGAGTTTATATCTATATCTTATCTTAATCTATATCTTAATATTGGGGAATTTTCAGGTGTGTTGCAGTATTGGGGACATTCCAGAATGAAGAAGACACGGCAATTTGAGAATTAACGGATTATAGAATTATGTATCGAGGGATTCCTATAAGTTAAGTTCATTTAAATTAAATATAACAGATTTATCAAAGGAGCGTATCAATGGGTAACCGGAGTCGATTTATATTTCTAAGGATTATAAAAGTTGAAAAATATATTTGCACTATATGTCACTAGTGTCGCCGTATTTTAGATGTTTGACGGCTGTCAAAATAGTAAATCTTAGTTGCCAGTAGAAACAGGTAGCTACAGCATGATTAATGAAAAAATACTCTAGTCATTTCGAAAGTCGGAATAATAGACGAGCGTGAATTAATGTAACCAAATTTTAGTTTAATTTATTTTTTATGCCGGATTATGTTGAGGTTGGTGCAATACACCTTAAAATATGTACATACATGCAAATAATAGGGAAGATGTATGTTACAATCGAAGCTATCGACATGAAAATTTTGGGGCTTCGAATGTATATATGTATCTTAATTGAATTATTAACGATAAAACATTAGTGATGATTTTGGTTGATTGTAATATAGGCTAGATTAAAGGTTTAAAAGGAACAAGTATTACCATGCACTCATCGAATGATTTAATATGCAAATGAACCTACTCCAACGAAAGTAGTTTTGTTTCTGGCGGACGAGAGCAGTAAATAACTGTCACATTACAGTTTTGCCATACATACTGTTGGTTGGGGAAGTAGGAACTGGATAAATAGCAATTAAGGTAGGAACCAACCACATTATCATTGCAGAAGCTAACAATGTATAAAAAAGAAATGGTGACAGAGTACTATCGTGTTCAATCCTCTCTAGAGTTTGTTAGAAAGATCCGCAATATGTATAAAATTACAAAACAATATGAACGTAGTTATGACATATAGCAATCTAATATTTTAGTTGTACTGAACTCACCAATGCAATGTACTGACATAATTTTCACTAAACTCGTTTAATGCAAAAAAAAGACGCATGAAACACTAATGTCTATTATAACGATAACTCAAAACCATAAAAAGACTGGCTCAACCATACACCGCAATTTCAATTTTAGGATCACCGTTACAGCATAGTATCGCAAACATTACATGGGTATTGATATTTCAAAAATCCATTTGCGTTCTGCAGGATTAAAGCCAATGATCGAGCCACGAACGGCGGAAAATATTTTTTGAAAATTCCATGCTCCTGGGATTTAGGGGCGGCGGAACGGTACAGCGCCACTCCCGGTTAGTGCGGCGAAAAATAGGTTTAAGAGAAAAAATCGTAATTCGGGATCAGGCCTACTCCCCCTCCCCACCCCTTGGCTGGTCCAGCGGACCGTCGGTTCCATTCTGTACCAGGGGGCGCTACAGAACGGAACTGGTTACAATTTATACCAAAGCTAGTTTGTTTACTTCTTTAAGAATGAAATTTAAAAATAAAAAAGCACTCAATTACAGAGTATTAATTACTCTCAGTTGTTTTTTCTCGTATGGTGAATGATAGTTGACGGAGGTCACAGTAGAATGTAAAGGGTTTTCATCTAGTTAACGGAATCGGGAGTCACTTGATTCAGCGAAGATGTGCCTCTGTAAAAACGATTTTAACATTCTTCTACGATATATTCTGTTGTCATATTATGTCCACTTCTTTTTGGCACCTTTTTGGCAGATGTGTTTTAAAATGGTTGGATCCGTTTTTATCCGTTTGACAAAATTTGAATAGCCTTTTCCCTATCTCTTTCCTCTTCCCACTGCCTTCAGCATAACAACCAGTGTTACTGGGTCAGGACAATTGATATTTAAACAATCATTTGTTCTTAAAAATCTGAGAAAAATCACCACTTCAAAATGCTATCGTTATTCCATGTTGTGTACTTTGTTTTATTGATTTTATTTTGAAATATGCAATTCAACAACTGTCGCAAAGGTCCATGGTTATAATAACAATGTAAATCCTGCAAAAGACTAAAAACAAATTCTAACCTGAACAGCAACTTTAAAATATTGAGAATCATTCAAAACAGAAAATATCATGAATTTTACCATTTAATATTCGGGTAAATCAACGTAACTACTGTAAATTTATAAAACCTTTTAAGCCACAAAATGAAAACTTTAGAGGAGACAATAAAACTGAATATTTTGCTATTCGTAAAAATAATTTTGATTTTAACAAGAGAGTAAAAAAAATTTACCGTGAAGTGATGTAAAATATCGCATTATTATTTGTGATATTATAAGATGTGAGGTTTGACTCGTTTCACGGATTTTCAATAAAACATTTACTATGATATAGTTTTTAGTACGAAAAATACAATTTTTCAACTAAAATAATTTTACTATATCGTCATTTGAAAACTATTCTATGTGACACCACGCAAAAATGACGTTCCCAAAAATTGTGGCTTTGGTTAACCTATTTAAAGTCGATAGTTTAAGATATTCGAATAATTAGATACCCACCGATCTTATAATTGAGGAACTGGAGGGAAAGGGGCAAAGAACAAAAATCATACTATCATTACATTCTGGATTGTTGTTTAAATTACACGATGGTTTGTTTACGCCACCCCAGCGTCACATTTGGTCAAGCTACAGTTGAATGGTACGAGTAATGCAAATAGGAGTCCAGAATGATTTGTATCCATTCACTCGTGTGGTATATTTACCCTCCTTGGCCGCGATCCATATCTTTACCATTTTAAAAAATATATTATTTCAGGACTCAAATTATCTCTGTCTTCTGTAACCTTTCCATTCATGCGGCTGTCTCAATTTGAAAGTGAATATTAAACAAATTATTTAAGAGGTAAATAAGTCGTTTACGTTTTTATTAATACCTACGTTTATTTGAAATTACTGATAAAAGAAACCTATTCATAACATAAACGTATAAATTTGTTTTGAACAACCTTAATTTAATATAATAATTTCGACCGATTTCAAAAGTATCCTTCCCTCGTGAGGAATATATTAAAACTAAACTACGATAAGAAAAAATGAGAGACATACATTAATATTTAGGTGTTGGAGTGGGAGCCGACAAAATGGGAAGGGGTAATTAGGGATTTTTTTGGAATAACACTGCGATTCACTGGAAAAATATCGAAAAGATATATCGAAAAGAGATATCGAAAAGAGATATCGAAAAGAGATATCGAAAAGAGATCTCTAAAGGAGATATCGAAAAGAGATATCGAAAAGAGATCGAAAAGAAATATCGAAAAGAGATATCGAAATACGGAAAAGAATTTGAACTTCTGTATCTTTATTAAAAATATGATCGGTTGAAATGAGATGATTGGCAAACTCTGAAAAAATATTGTTATTTAATCATTTTAAGTGTTCCGTGCTTCTGATATTTACATTACGCGATGTCTTTCCTATGTAGAATGAAGGGCAGTCATTGCAGCATAGTTTGTAAATGCCTGAGTGACTTAATTTATGATCCCTATCGTTAGTGGTTTTTTTAGGAATTTACCTAAAATGAGATTATCTGTATAGAAAGCGGGTTTAATGTAGGCAGGCAAGTTTTTTGTGCTAAATGCAGAAAAGTTAGATATATACAAAATTCTACTCCATTGAAAGGGATTATTTAAACTTATATTTTTAATTGTAGATATATCGAATAAAATTTATTAGTGAAAATTAGTATAGAATAAGTTTTTTATTTAAAATTTTGTAAACTAAGTGCGTGGTGTAACCATTATTTAGAGCTATTTGTTTGATTTTTGCTAATTCAATTTCGAAACCTATTCAATTGTACCTACCGCTTTAAAACGGACACGTGCCTTATTTGGTTGTTGTAGAAACTGTATAATATATTTTCAAGAAATGGTAAAACTAATCAACTATACTATTTCAATTAGCACGACTCAATGTAAATTTGTTAGATACGCTGATTTATTTGATACAGCCTCCAATTATTAAAAGTACTCGTACCTACTTGCTTATGAACATTAAACGTATTTTCATGAATTATTTTATAAGTTCTTGTAGATAGTTACTACCCAGATCAGCCACTATTCCAACACTATTCTTCCAAAACCTTTTTTGTTAACCCTACAACGGAAGCGAGGGGTAAAATTTATTCTGTCCAACTTCAAGTGCCGACCGATCGCTCTAGCTTTCTTCAAGACATGTTTTCTTGAGTTCTTTCCTCAGCAATCCGTTTGTCTTCATATTAGCAGGTTGCGCCCTTTTCTCGTAGGTAAATTTAACGTTTTTTACACTGAGGAATTTCTGCGTCTCATTGTACGGTGGGAAATATTGAGTGAAGTTTACTGATAGCTTCTCATACACAATAAACGAGTTAATTATCCATACTTTGAACAATTTCAGCAAGAAAAAAATTATTATGAGTGATCGCAATATTTATTACCGTCTACGAGTATATATATACAAATCAATGTAAGTTTGTTTGTTTCTTTGTCCTCGATTTTCTCGAAAATCGTTGAACCGGTTTCGCTGAAAATAGCGCAGTTTGTTCTTATTAGTGCAGGGAAGGTTTAGAAAGTAGTTTGAATGAAATCCAATATGTAAAACTGTTCCTATAACGTTTTAAAATTAGTAAGCATTGAACCCGCCATGTTTTATTTAGGTTAACCCATAGATATAACACTCTGGTTAGCTACAGATTATATATTCAAAAGAAGAAGGTTTTTTTGGGTAGAGTATTTTCAAAATTTAAAACACAAGTAGGTAGGTATCTACGTAAGAACTCTATTATTTATATATGTATTGAAAAAATAAACGTTTGGTATGAAATAAAATTTTCGAATAGTTTCTTCGTTTAGAAATAGTTACTTTCTCTGTCAAATCAATTATTGCACCCTAATTACAAGCGAGAATTCACAACTTCATAACTTTATATAAACCCGAGCAAGGCCGGGTACACATCAGTTAGTAAACAATAAAATTTAGTCAAAAGGAGAAAAGGCTAAATTAAAATGGGAGTAAAATATACTTCTCGCATCCATTAATGGGCTAAAGAAAAACGCTTGCATTCTAGGGTAAATATGATATAAATTAACAAATATGAAACCAACAGAGTGGTGGCTTATCTTTGTATTATTTGCCAGATGTTTATATATTTCAAATTCAATGTATTTTTAATAACTTATTGAACTTTGTAAACCTCATTGTAATATTTAATCATTAAAGAAGATAATATTAACATATCCTAAATGAGACATGAAACCGAAAACAATTCAAAGAAAATAAAAAAGATAGCAGCCAATAATATGAGATTTAAAATGGAGGATAATATTGACAAGTCTTGAATTTGAGGTATAATATCGAAGAATATGGCGTAAATTGAACTGGTTTCATTAGCTGTTTTTTGTTGTTTTTGCAATTTTGTGTTATTTCACTTCAAGTGCTCTCAATGTAAAATGTAATAAAACCTATATTTCATAGCTCAATTATTGCTCAAAATTCGACCTGTAAATTGCAAACCTAAAATATTTGTTAATTCATTGACACCATACCTCACTGTTTGAGAGGTTTGACTGCTTCAGATGTAGCACAAAGGTCCAATTTGTTATTTTGTAGTTATTACTAATGGTCGGGGTGATAGGAACGTACCGGGATTACAAAAATAATACTTACCTACTAAAGTAAAGTTTTGCGCTTATTAGCATTCTTATCTTTCGAAAATATCGACCTACGTCAATTTCAATTTATAATGTCATTTCGCTTGATGGAAATCGTTAAAATAATTATAGCTAATGAACCGTTATATAAAATCAGGAGACTGGCTTTGACTCGCCCTCCGCCGCAGACAGGAAGCTAGTGGGAGGGGTAATGGTACAACACAGAACAGAACTCTAGAGAAAAAAAACTCTTCGTAATTTAAACAAAAAATCAATTATTATTTGTTAATCATATTTTACTGATTTTTATTCATGGAGGTTTATTACGTACTTGGTGATACAAATCATCGTCATATAATTATACATGCATTGCAGTGGCGTGCACAGAGTTTTTAATCGGGTAGACATGGGGAAATACAGCTAATAAATTAGTGTTAAAAACTGACTACAGACGTGGTAAATGTTTGTTAGAATTACTTATCCAAGTAACCGCTTCATTTAAGCATATCTTAAGCCAATAATTTACTAAATATATTAAAATTCCATATTTTTTGACCGCACAAATGCATAAAATAAAGCCAACATAATAGAATGATAATTAGTTCGTTGATAAATTTTGTACTATTTAATAGAAACACCACTGATTGCTACATTTGTGATATGTACCGAAAAGCACGTCAAAAGACACTCACACAAACGAGTCGTTCCTTGAATGACCATTGCGCACACATGTACGTAGCTTGCGTCGAATGAAAATAATATTTGAATATGACGTGTGCGTTCATTTTGCATATTTAGTTCCTGCCTTTGACACCTTATAGTAGTGCGGTCGGTACGGCGCTCTCAGCGCTGCGATTCTTACTTTGCCCATATTTTTGAAAGTGTTGATTGATTGATTTGCATAATTTTATAAGTACTAATTTAATCTTTAATTTTATATATAATATATAAATAAGTGATTCCTGGTCTAGTGAAGTCTAGTCCGATGACCATGTCAACCCTACACTCACCGGTGTATCTGATCTGCTACATACCACCAAAAAGCGAATAAAAGTATTTTGATTGGTTCTATTTACTCGGCGCCCACTGCATTATATCGTCAACATACAAACCTAGTTTTATAAATGACCATCAATAGAGATTTGTTTAACAATATTTTAAAGAGAATTCACTTGATATGTAATCTGTCAAAAGTGTCAAAGGTGAGCTGGGATAATTAAATTCTGCAGGTTTTTGTATACCGAAATGTATTTACATTCAAAAATTATCTTGTTGTTTATATAAACCATAGGTTCCTAAACTTATTTTTTCGGATAACAATCTTATTATTACAAATTTAATTCTTAATGTCTTAGAAATGTCAAAATTTAAAGTATTGGTTGCCTGTTAACCTTGGATGCGTTCATTTCATGTGGCATTGCATTGCAAATAACTAATGTAATGAACAGTTTACAATCTGGATAAACTTGATTTCATTTTATTAAAAATTTTTTTTTGCAAAAAATCAGAGAATCCGGAATCTCTAGACGGAAGTGTGCTATGGCCATGTCCATGTACTCGAAGTAGGCTAAATTTTACTTTATTTTTGATGAAATATGAAAATGTTTCTTGAACGAATAATCAATTTCCTTAACCTGTCTGGGCCGTACGAGTCGAAGGATCTTATTTAAGTGGCGATTCTTTAAAATCGATATTAATCAGAATTTTTTGGTGTATCTGTTCAGTGCAAATGGTTTTCTTGTTACTAAGATAGTACCAATGAACCAGTGGCGCGCATTCAATAAAACTGAAATCCGTGGTTATTAATATTTTTTGTCCTTTTCAGTAACATCCAAATATTAATTATTACTACCGTTTAATCGGGGATTGCAAATCTTCAGCTATTTATTCATTTATGTACGGACTAATGTCCAATTACACAAAATACATAACACGAAATGAGATAAACGAGAGCTACAGACAAAGAACACACATACATAATACAAGAATGAATCAATGACAAAAAGAGGACCACAATATACATTTGAGAAAACATTTAAGTCAGAGCCTGAACAGCTAGAAGTCAATTAAGTGATGCTATACAGTAAAAGCGATACGAACGCGAGAGTAACTCAAATATATTAATGTAGCTCTTTCTAGAAAAAACTATTGAGGATACGAACGGGTAAATGTCGCACCATGGGGGTGGAAGTAATTTCATCGAAAAGTGATAAATATTATTTAATAATTTGAAAAATAACAGTAAAATATATATTTTTCAATGCAGACCGATTACCAAGAAGTTTTTTTTTCTAGGACAACCATAAAGAGTATGTCATTTAAAAACCAACTTTGATATCGCTCAATCAAATTTAATAATGTTATTATTAAGTTCTTTTGAGTATTTTCAGTTTGTAAATGTATTTTATATTTTTTTTAATGTCACCTCCATTCAACATTGATAAAATGTTTCTATTCTACAAAATAATGTTTTTTAGTAAAATAATAAAAAGCTATTGTCAAATATTTAATCAACATTTCACACACGAAATTGAATAACTATGCGCGCCATTGATAATGATTCAAACAGATAAAGACCTAAACAAAATACGTGCAAGTTAATACCTCTGTGAACATCTGCCAACTTCATCAAAACAACATGTGCCAGTTGAATAACTTCTGAATAAACACCTGCTTGAAACAAGATCGTCATAACAACAACAAGTGCAAGTTGAATCCTGCGTAAATATCTCTCCGTATACCCAACGTTCGGCCTATAAAAACCCATACCCCGCGGTACGTTATTCAATCCCGCCAGAGGCCCTGCCCGAGCAACATCCGAGCCGAGACGCTTATTCACCTTGAAACTCGACGACCATCATTTATCTCCACTTGAATGCCGTCCCTAGATATGCCGCAACTCGAGCCCGATAGCCACCCAGCGTACCCATGAGTTTGCAGCGACCGGTCCGACCCGAATATCGTCCCCGGATATGCCGCAACCTGAGCCCGACAGCCACTAAGCCTACTCACGAGCTTGCAGCAACCGGTCCGACCCGAATGCCGTCTCCAGATATACCGCGACCCGAGCTCGACAGCCACCCAGCCTACCCACGAGCTTGCAAAGACCAGTCCGACCCAAATGCCGTCCCCGGATATGCCGCAACCCGAGCCCGACAGCCACCCATCCTACTCACTGGCTTGCAGCGACCGGCCTGACCTTGAATGCAGGTCCCAGATATGCAGCAAACCGCGCTCATATGACAACTGACCCACCTCAAGCGATCGACCATACTGGCCGGTGTTACAAATCAAGTACGCTCGGGGCAACGACATCTTTACTTGAAAACTACCAAACACCTTTCTCAGGAGGACTAGCGAATCACAATAGTGATGCGTCCCTGTGTGCCGGTGCATAAATAAATAAATATATACACTCTCTTGTGCGATCCTACACGTCGAGTACATTAAATAAATAAATAAAACTTGATATAGAAAGGGAGAGGGAGTGACACGTTGGTCGCCAGTGATAAGAAAGGCGGAGAAATGACTAGACACCATCCACGTTGGTCGCCAGTGATATAGAAATGGGGATGGGACCCCACGATGCAGCAACACTGTAAGAAAGGAGGAGGACACGTTGGGTGCTAGTGTAAAGAAGGCATTTTAACTCACCTAGAGGCCATAAGCAGGGCTCATCTCAGGTTCCACCAGGTTAGCTCAATTGGTAGAGGCATCACAACTCAGTCTCATGTCGTAGGTCGGCCGTAGCCTTATATCGGAAGGTAACTAGCTACCAGTAAAAAGAGGCGTGCTTTTTGGACAGGGTTTATTACAGGGGAAACATTTACAGGTAATTACATACGGGATTCACAACAAGGGGCAGTATCTAATCTAATCTCAGGCTCGATAATCTCGCTCTGATAAATCTCAAATCGGTCATGATATTCAAAAGGGCACAGTTATTACAGCACATAAAAGAGGATGAAACAATTCTGCCTACATGAGGCGGTCAGCGAGAGAAGTCACGATTTCTTCAGCGTAAAAAGGTATGAGGTCTAGGGACTCCGTATCTCACACGTACAACGTCAGGCAGGACACAGCGAATTAATGCACCGATCACTGGCTTTAATATTTAGTTTCAGTGCAAAGATAACAAATTACAATGTAATTTTCGGGCGGACACGTGCCAAAGGCACGCCGCACGCATCTGACTACTCTGCGTCTGGATTAATAATGGCGAGCGTTTGCTCAGTGCGAGCCCATGCCGTAATGGCGGCCGGACACCGTGTCCGATTCACTTGTCTCGCCGGCCAAAAACAACGATGGCGGGTGGAAATGTGACGCTATTGGTCGAGAGCGTGAAGTTTAGCAACCAGCGGCTAGATGTATCTTTATTTAACTAGCGGCTAGAACATTATTCTACAACCGACTAGATTCTACTATTGTGTTTCATAACGAACTTTATGTACTTACTAACACGGCTGTATACGGAAACCACAATGGCTGCACGGCGTCGGCTCCCGTCTATGAACGTTATCCGTAATTAAAGGGTTAGAGAACTTATGGAGACTTAGTTCATAGTTTTCAAAAGTATGTAAGTTACCGTAATTTTTTTTCATGGGCAGCTTACATTTCCTATCACCGGGTCAATCATTTGAATAAAATTATTCCACAGAAAACGATTACGGCAACTCAAGTATGACCTTCGGGTCATTGACGTAAATGTGAGAACAAAACAAAAAACATGCTTACGTCCAAGTTCAGTTATTTGCTTATCAGGTTCGCTTTGTTTTTAATTGTATTTAGTCACCCCATACCAAGATAATAGCCAAATAATGGTGGCCAACACGCTTATCTTGTTCTCGATTAATAAAAGCTTGGTAACAGGGATAAATTTAAAAGGTTTTATCGTTATCAAGTACACAATGATCTGACGTAATTATCGTTAACCTTACAGACTTTTTACAGACAAAAAGCTTTTATAAGTTTAAGTATGAATTCGTGGAAAATATTTTTTTTTTGCAATAACTTATTGAAGCTTATAAACCTCATTGAAATATATTTTTAATCATTGGATAAAACATTAACAACTCCCAAATCGAAATACGGGACCGAAAAGACACAGAAAGAAAAAAATAACGGTAGCAGCATCAATCTAACCCAGGACCTCATGGTCCATCCGGGACCTGCGCTCTATGCTAACTGAGCTACGGCTACCCCAATGCATCCGTTCATTTTCATCTGTATTACACGACTTCTAAAAACTGTCAATATCATCCTCAATTAATTTTTATATATTTTTTGGTTACTTCCTTTTTATAACTACAAAATTCTGCCAGAATTTATTTGTAATCGTTAGATAGTGTCTCGGATATACGAGTACCTATTAACATATTGATTAAATCATTTTTTTAAAGTATGCGATTATGTATATATATATTTTTTTTTTTCATTGACAATTCGTGGTAGAATTCCATTACAATGATTTATTATAAAACATTTTAAACATTTTTCCACTTCTTTATTTTTTGGTACAATTTTTCCTTAAACTATTAAGGGTGATATACTATGATTTTACATACATTTCAATCACTATTGCTATATCCTGGTATTACACGATGTTGGGTTTTTAATATTTTTAATCTATTAATATTATATATACCTAACCAAAATTGTATCGGTCTGAAGAAGGCCGTGAAAGGCTGAAACCGGTGAGGTCAAAAATAAAAATTGAAAAATGTTTTAAAATTTCTATAAGTCATATTTACGAAAAAACAAATATATGCGATCCAATTTGTTAAAAAAAGTTTTGGTGAAAAAAAATTTTTTCTACTAATTTTGTACACCTATTAAAATGAAAATATTGTTAACCTCAAATACCGTATTCAGAAATGTATTAACTAATTAATGAAAACGACAATTTTGATGCAAGCTGTAATTTGTTTTATATTATATGAATGATTGAAACTTTTTCTTAATTATACACAATAATATTATATCAATGATTGAAACTTTTTCCTAATAATACAGAATAATATTTTATGAATGAATGAAACTTTTTCTTAATAATACACAATAATATTTTATGTACATTTTAAAGTTGTTTTAAAATAATGAATTTTTATTAATAAATATACATATTTTTAACAGCAATATTAACTGTTATCCCTCAAAAATATTACCCATGATAAAGAACGTAGTTTTTACTAATTTCACGGCCCGCATGCTGAATACTGCCCTGCGCGTGATACAAACCAGGGGTGTAATCGAGGTGGCTTGACGACCAAACCAAAAAGCAGGCCGCCCTTCCGACACATTAAGGCTACACCCGACAACCCCGCATGTCCCCCTTCCCCATACCCAATAGCTGTGAAACAGAACACTACGATACAGGAAGCTGGATAACTTTTTATCTCCCATCCCTCTTCCAGTGGAGGAGACAACACTAATTCACCGTGGACCGTACTGAGAAATACTACAAACATTACGTAGCTCTCTATTGTCCTATAAAGCTTTATTAAGTACTTCCCAGCTACCTTCAGCCTCACAAAATACCCCATTTATGTCATAGTCACACTCTCTCCAAACGGTTAGGAGCACAGATTTAAAAAAATTATTTCTTAATATTATTGAAAATCAATACATTTTAAATCAATTTACAATACTTCACTTCTCTGTTAACGAATTCTTGTGAAGAGAAGCGGAGGGTACATATTGTGATCACATGTTTACATAATAATGTTTCCTAAAAGA
Organism: Halesus radiatus; assembly: GCA_022606495.2. Classification (NCBI taxonomy): domain Eukaryota; kingdom Metazoa; phylum Arthropoda; class Insecta; order Trichoptera; family Limnephilidae; genus Halesus; species Halesus radiatus. The sequence continues at coordinate 24,286 of JAHDVE020008700.1, read as the reverse complement.
AGATTGAAGCAAGAAGTGTATGCCATGATCAAGTTGTTTGGCGGTCCGTCCTTTCTGCATACCCCTGCTAGAAAACGGCGTGATTGTTAGTTAGTTAGTTAATTCTCGATTGTCGGATATTATTAAGCAGTATTTTTAGTTGCATTTAAGAGGTCGCTAGTATCTCTTATTATTTTTCTACTGTCAGCAGGCAGGTTATTAACAAAATTTATTCCTTCGTGTGTTTAGTGTTGCGCAATTGAGTTATTGATTTTACATTTATTGTACTTGAATAGTACACAACTGCTGACCCTGTACAAATCACAAGTGCGCCCCACTGTAGAATTCAGCAACCTCATTTCGGGAACCCCAAAATATCTGAAAAAAAACCCTTGACTCTGTGCAGAAACGGGCGGTCCGTTTGATGGATTCGACTATCTTAACAAACGGACTGCAATCTTTGGAGCACAGACGTCAGGTGGGAATGCTGTCCTTGTTCATCGAAGATGCTCTGAGGAACTAACGTCATTGATCCCTTCGGCACCGGTGCATAGTCGGGAAACATGCTAAATGCGCGCCCAACATTTAAAGACAGTTGACTTTTGTCACATGAGAACGGGTCGCTTCTACGACTCGTTCTCGTGTTCAACAGCTCGGCTGTGGAATGATCTGCCGGCCTCTTTGTTTCCTCCATCCTACAACATGGGTCTCTTCAAGGCCCATGTTCACTCCTTCCTGTCATTTAAAAAACCTTCCACACAGCATCCCGAAAGATGATATAGGCCTTGAAGGAAATTATTTCCCTTAAGAGCTCCTGTGTGGAGTTACTGTAAAAAAAATGAATAAAAACAAGGAGAGAACACGAATTTAAATATTGTGCTTTTTTATGTGAAGTATTAGTATTTTTGTTTTTCTTTTAGTATATTATTTCAAGTAATAATTTTGTGGAGTAAACTCTAGGTTTTTTTGCTTATTTTCAATGATCAGTTTTACATTAGTTATTTTGTTTCAACAATTTAAAATAATAATTCTTTTAATAATAATGTAAGACCTTATGGACTCTGAAATGTGTGAACGTGGACAAACATAGTAGTTCACCAGTTTTCCGGAGGCGCATCTATGCTGAATCATGTAACCCTTACTGTGATTCGACTGGACAACCTCTGCATCCCATTATGACCTCCACCAATCTATCCTCCCCACCTTGCGAACAAGAAGATAAAAATACAGATCTCAAAAGAAAAAAAAAAAAATGAGAATAAATTTAATTTTAATTTTTGATCCGGATTTAGAGAAATTCATCAATGAAAACGCAAGAAAATGCATAAAATGGACACAGAAAGTGACTAAAGCACAGGTTGAAGACAAAATTGAAAAAACGACGAATCTTAAAAAAGGCATTATGATTGAAGTAAATTTTTTTCAAGTTTATATCAACGGTGTTTAGAAATCAATGGAAATTCTTTAAAGGAGATGATTCAAAGGAAATTAAATTTTTTATCTGTTTTTTTAACACTTAACGATATATTTTTTTTGTATTTTCCATATCAAACTAAGCCATTCAGATATATCAGATGTTAAATCAACAAAACAAAAACTATATGAAAGAAGAGCGCACTTTCGTATTAAAAAAAATAAAATTTGCCTTCTACTCAACCTGACAGATTCGGATGTCAATTAAACAACAATTTTCTAAAATCGTTGTTGTAATAGTAATGGAAGTTTTTAGATCCATTTTATTAAATGTCTATATTGTCAGTTACCAGACTCTAGAATGACATTTATTTTTTTATTTTTTTATCATGCTAATGCATCCTAATGCATTCGAGGCGAATGTATTAATAATTAATAATTAAAAATGTTCTTTGTTTACACCACTTTTACCAAATACATCTGTCATCCTCAGGAATATATGATTTAAAAAAAAATTCAAGTATAGACAAATGATAAAAAAATTAGACATGTTTATTTATTTTTATAAAAGTGGTGTAAACAAAGTACATTTTAAATTATTTAATTAATAATGACGCCACAAAGTTACCCATCGTTTGAAGAAATTTTGAATTTATTTTCTTTTCCGGTAAACGTTTTAATTCCAGAGAATGTAATAAAGCTAAGGTTTGTTAGTTACTTCTATCTCTCAAAGTCTGTCCCACTTCTGGTAGGCAGACATTAGGCCATTAGGGGCTGGTCCTCCAAGTTTCGCCATGGTTCCAATTAGTAATCATTCCGTACTATTTCTCTACTTATATTAGTATTATTTTCTTCATCTTTCATTAGCGCTATCCGTTATGTAAATTACAATTAAACAATGGTTTAACTAATCGACGTTTATAACGGTCATTAGCTTCTCATTAACCTAAAATGGCATAAAAGGAACTCGAAAAATAAGTAATTTCGCGGATATTTTACAATTTCGGGAAATTTGGAGACTGCTAGACAATTTTTACGTAGGTGGATTGTCTTAATTTATTTATTAATTTTAAAGAGTCCGTAGCTTACTACAGCTTGTAGAATTTAATTTTAGAGGCATAATTTAAGAACGAACTCCTTTTTAAATTAATGTTTTTATACGAGTAGCGCACAAGACTCCTAACTGCTCCCAACCGTCTTGAGCCAGTGAAACTATGACAACCCTAATCGGGGTATGTTGTGAGGAAGGTAGTGGGGAAATGAAGGAAATGGGGAAACAAAGGTGTGGAAGTACCCGGCTATTCAGATCTGGTCAACAAACAAAGCTAAAGCCATTTAAATCAACGTTTCGATTCTGAATGGTGGTCTTCCACCAGAGCAATAATGAAAGAGTCTACCACTCTGGAAAGTGCATCAAATATATTATATATTAGTTTTAATTCAAAGGTTTTTTGTATGTAAAATCCACTTTATTGACGCCACAATGTGCAAAGTTTTAATATGTCAAGCTATACATCCATATCAACTAAAAATGTATCTCCTTGACGTTGAGGTTTGGAACTTATAAAGGCAGTAAAATTGAGGCCCCTAAGGCGCATTGGTTAAAACCATATTCGATCGCATTTCGAAGTGTAAACGTTTTAAATAAGATTAAGAAAGAGACCCTCAGAAGGTTTCGATGTATAGAGCGGATGGATGGAGAAAGATATGATATAAGGAGTCGATAGCGCACAGGTGATGAAATAGTTAATTCGGGACAAGAATTAATGAAAAGTTTATATGCGTGTGAATGAAGCAAGAAATTTGACCCAAGACTAAACTGAAGGGTAGTATATCTCCTCTGCCTACCATTCTGTGCGTGGAAATGGTGTTTTTAACTTTATTTTTTAAATTTACTTTTTTATTATTTTTATCTGACTGCAGTTCCATGAATTTTTTATTTTAGAGATGGGAAATATTATGAAAATAGACGAAAAAAATACTATTTTAACAGAGTTTCGTTATCACACAAAAAAAAAACAGTTCATTAGGAGGAAGAAGGCGAGCCTATCGAATTTTCACGGCCTGATAGTTGTTGAATGACTGTATCATCATGTTACCTAAAACAACTACCGAAAACTAACGTTTTCAATTTTTCCTGTAACATTGCGAAATGTATTAGCATTCGGAAAATATTTTATTTTTTTCCTGTAACATTGCGAAATGTATTAGCATTCGGAAAATATTTTATTTTTTTCCTGTAACATTGCGAAATGTATTAGCATTCGGAAAATATTTTATTTTTTTCCTGTAACATTGCGAAATGTATTAGCATTCGGAAAATATTTTATTTTTTTCCTGTAACATTGCGAAATGTATTAGCATTCGGAAAATATTTTATTTTTATTATATTTTATCCAGGAATAAGTCATATCACATATTAAAAAATATATATTAAAAAGAAAAGCTGTTAAATGTAAGTGCTTCCAGCGGGGAATGTAGGTTGCTCATTAGCTCGGTGTTCAGATTTTAGAGCTATCGCCGTGTTAGCTGAGTTCAATACCCCGTGCTTCTACAATATTAAAAAAAATCTTAACCCTTCTTTTACAGTGCTAAAAAATCCTTAAGCTCCGGTTCTGTACACTAAGTATACAGGGTACACATTTGGAACATCGTGTATTTTTTTTTGATGTTGTTGGTAAAAATAAATAGTTCGCATTTATTACTGTTGTAAATCATTTAATTAATAGTGTAAATATATATAAGTAAAATATTGTGCGTAAGTGCTGTAAACGAGGAAAAAACATCGGCCACGGAAAAAAACGCACGATACGTCCATTGCAGCCGGCTACTACTGAAAACGGTACATCGTGGCTCGAATGACATCCTGCACCTCTCCTGATTACTACGCACCACTGAGCCAGCAATAGTCACAGACATGCATTTGTTTTTTTCTCAATTTTTTTGATAAAACGTTTTATTTCGTTATAATTTATCGGATACGTAAATGTATTACGCAAGAATACCTTAAGAATAAAGTGCTTTGTATATTTACAGGAATATTCAAATAATTAGATACATGTCAACTCAGTTGACAGCACCGACGAGGAAAGGTTTGTAAAATACCATTTTAACCAAATATCCAGAAACCATTTAATTTGATTATCAAATCTGCATTAACTATTTTGGTTCACTGAACCCATTTAGCAAGTCGCTATATTTATTATTTCAGTATTATCGTACTCATAAATGTCTATTTTCCACTTATTGTATTTGATCTTATTTGCCCAAATATAATAATAATAATAATACTTTAAAACGCGCGCTAAGCAATTTCAATATCGTACAAGAAACGTATAAATAATAACATAAATGCAGTATTTTCATGTACCTCCATAGATAACAATCATGCGTCCGATTCGTTGCCAAAAGCTAGTTGAGTGTGACGAAGGGGTAAGAAGCTCTAGCGAGTATTCCTACCGGTTTAACCTGTGTTGAACCGTGCCCGGCACACTGCGGATATGCAATCATGTCTTTAGTGAACATAGAATAAAGAAGAATACAAGAAATGGGCATGTTCCGTGATCCAAAAGTCTGGCTATTCTTGCCTTAAATTTGAAATACAGAAATTCGCTCTCTAAGTTCAGATTCAAAATCAAATGGAATGAAATATACGAAGTCAAGCAGTGTAAAAAAGACAGAGCGCTGTATTTTCATAGGCTCTCTCGGGGCAAGAACCATAAGATAGGACTAAGTCAATGACTAAACCGGTTTCCACCTTCAAATTCAAAATTCGAATATACAAACCGCACAAACAAATAAATAAAAATACGAATGATATAAAAGCTTATAGGTGTATCCAATTTCTTATAGATAACCCAAAAGTATGTACATATTAATATAAATAAAAATAAAATATGTACATTATCATGTATTAATATAAAATATTGAGAAGTTTAATCTAATCTAATTTAAGTGCGTTCAAAATATGGGTTCCAAGTATTTGTTTAAGGTTTAAGGTATAGTGACATTTATTCAGAAAGAATGTGTTTAGCGATGATTTTAAAAGAAGTAGATCGTGTGGATTTTTGATTTTACGTGGAAGGTTGATATGTTCTTTAATTGTCATTTAATAAGGTCCTTTTTGAAATACTGTTTTATTGGATTATGGTATTAGTAGGTTTTCTGTACACATTTACACATTCTGTTTACGTGTGTTAAGTGTTTTAGTGGAAACCTGTCTGGAGGTGACCGTACTAACAAGCATTATCTCCATTAAATATCCATGTTTTATATATACATCAGTGATCGTCAGAAATCGTCAAATTCAAATCTACGTGGAAGGCATTTCTAGTGTGTATTATTTATTCAGGGCTTCTTAATGATTCAATTTTCTGCTCTTTCAATAATGATGAAATATTTCACTCAAATTTGTTAAAAAAAATCCTTCAATAAACAACTTAATTGCACTTATATTTTTTGTGTACAAGACATCATTAAAACTTAACTTATTATCCATATTATTTCTAATTTTTAAACTGTCAATTCATGGTGGAATTCCATATTAAAATGAATGAACCTTCGTAACTTTTTTCCACTTATTTATTTTCGACCGGACCGGTTAAATGATTAAATTAGATTAGGATGATTAGAAATTTCATTTATAACGATGTCTGTATAAGTATCTTTACGATTTATATTAAATTCAAATATATTTATTAATAATGACGCCACAAAGTGAATACCAATCTTTTGAAAAAAATATACGCAAATATATTATTTGATGAGAGACTGAACCCTTCCCACACTTATTTGGTTTAATAACAAGAACTTCAAATTAGATTTACGCCATTTTTTAAAGTCGTCTGAACCTCTTATTGCCTAAGGCCTATAAAACATATATTTAAAATAAAATAACACACCAATTTAACAGTTCTTGGTATATAATTGTGGGTAAACTACAACATGTATAATTAAATTCCCGTGAAAATCTTCTCACCCATAGTACCTAAAATATATTCCTATATTTCATAATATCCAGTTAGCCAGAAAACGCCTTTCACAACTCAGCTCTGAGTGGATTCTGACTAAGGGCAAGCTTTCGTAATATTGTTACAGTGTCAAATTTGTGTTATTGCCACCCTTGTGTATATTGCCTAACTTTACTACCGGCACTGCCGCCGTAATAAAAGCTCGAAAGAACAGGTGGTTTTATCATCAGATAGCAAAGCCTTCTTTTATTAAAAGTGCTGATCCTCGCCTTCATAAAATACTAACATTATATAATAAATAAAAAGTTACCAACATAATTCCATGATAGCTGGACAGTTTTATAATTACTATATAGTACTAATAAAACACGCATTTCAGAGATGATACCTGATAATTATCGTATATACTCGAATGACGCTTTTACAAATGACGGCTTAGTAGCAGAGTGGACAAATGCATCGAATTCCCACCCAGGCGTTGTGGTTTCAATTCCTCTGCTAGTTATATCCTTCGTCATTGCACAAGCAACATTCTCCACTAATAATTTTGTTAGAAGATTTTTTTATTTTTTGTCAGGTTATTCGACCCGGAATGTCTTTATTTTTAAATTAAAAAAATATGTATTTATTTATAATAAAAACGCATAAATTTGTTTTGAACCACTTCAGTATAATGTTATAATATCGACCGGTTTGGAAGTACCCTTCCCTCTTCAGGAAAATATTACAACTGAAACATTGATAGAAACAAACGAGTATTTAGATTTTGGAGTGAAGCCGACCAAAGGGGAAGGGGTAATTAGGTTTTTTTGTAAGAACAGAGCGATTATACGATAAATTTACTTAGTTATTCAATATACTAGAATTACTATTTAGGGATTTTCTAATTTCCGAGACACCTAAACCTTTATTAAAAACATGATCGGTTGAAATGAGATGAACAAAGAAACATGAAAAAAGAAGGCAAACTCTGCAAAATTATTCGTTATTTAAACATCTAATATGAACATAATATGTCTAATACACATTTTTTTAACATTTTAAGTCACAATATGCAATTAATAATTACAAATTAAACTTCACAGATTACGGCATTAAAAATTGGACTTTACGTATTTCATAAGTTCGTTTCCTTTAGATTAGATTTGGTTGGTTAGATTTAACCCAAGGTCCGAATATTTATTATTTATTTATTTTGGCCCATTAGAGGCTTATACATGGACATTTAAAATTAACATTGAAAAGGTTCCTATGTATTATAATAGATAATATAAAAAGAAACAACGTTTATCCAGAGTTAATTCGTTTCAAATAAGCTAGCTCTACTCGGTGAAAAAAACTGTACTAATGCATCCTTATACCGCAACATTTATGTGCCAAATATGTCAACAACATCGAAGTATTTGTTCCCCGAAGCTGAAGTTGAATTGTCAATCGACGCTGAAGTTGAATTGTCACAATAAAAAGGTGGATACTGTCTAATTTTAAGGATGTTCCCTTTCTTCCCCTCCCCTTTCCCTATCCCTCTACCCACCCCTCTACCTACCCCTCTACCGCTCCCTCTCTGATGCTCTGTCCTGTTCTACTCTGATATACTGTCTCTTTCCCCCACTTTCACTGTCTTCATTATGATATATCTCTGTATATTAATTTAGGTTATATGTCTACATTCCTGATTTCGCATTGGGAGGGATGGATTAATACGTCCATCTCTCCTGGACGCACCGACCCCCAGATTCTTACACACCCCTCATACCTTTTTCCATCCCAGAACCTCCTCTCCTTCGTTTTCTTAAAAATTTCCTCCTCATAGCATCCCCAATCTACGACCGCAACAGTCATTTTATGAACCGTGACGCTCACGCGCTTATCGGCCGGCTAGCGAGATTTTCAACGTTTTGGTGGCTTGTATCCTCGGCACTATTCAGAATTTTTCATAAATTAAAATATTTCTCACCATTCTATAACTAATACGATAAATTTGATAATAAAATGATATTTCGTAGTAAGAGACAAAATAATTTTACATTTGAGTATCGGTTAAACAACTATAAGTGATGTGAGGCACGTAGACCAACGCAAGTAAATCACAATCATTATTTTCAACCTCAACAACTCGTAAAAAACAATAATTTTTTAAAGGGCTTTAAAACATAATGTTATCAATAAACAACTTGACTTATTGGGCAGGTATAATGAATAAAAAATAGGTTTAACAACAGCGCGCTTGTATAAAGCCATGTTATGGTGATTTGTTGAATAACTTTTCTTTATCACGAATGACCTTGAAGGTTTGTGGGGGTTGAAAAAACTCAACCCCGTGGCTGGTATTTTGGGAAGAAATACATGAGGCTGGCCATCACGGAGCGCGGAGGTTCCGTTATTGGCGATCTTGGATAGGGAACGATGGAATATATCATCATTAGGAGGAGTAAAGAGCGACCTTCGACAGTCTCGAGAATGCTCCACACAGGAATCTGAAGAAATATTTATGAGATGCTTTGGATTCATAGAACCTTACCGCACTCGCTGTTTCTTTGGCGAAACTCCGTAGTTTTTTATTTGTACCATGCTTGTAAAAAAAATCTGAGATTTTGATTTCCTTTTGTTGTTTTAAGTCTCTTTTAAACAGATATTTTTTTATTATAAAATATTGTTTTCATGCAACGGGAAATTATACCCTTCAGTTACTGCAAGTAGCTTGTCAGAAAGAGTGTAGTTCAACAATATTATATAATAGAACATTTTTTATTTTAAATCGTACAAATAGTAGCGCAATAATAGAAAAATAAAGGTGTATAAATGTTGTGATCAATGAACACAAGTCGAAAAAAATATTTTAAATATGGAATCAGAAGAACAGTTTTATTTATACTGATAACAGACACAAATTATATAATATCAATTAAATAATATTATGAAAACATCAAAATATCATTAAATTTTATTTATATTGATAACAGACATAATAGCAATTAAACAATAATATGAAAATATCAAAATACAAATTCAAATATATAAAAACAGTACGTCAAGTTTATTTAGAGATTTTAATTAGAAATCCACGTTTTTCTTGAGGACATTCGTAGCAACGGCAAGATCTTTGGATCCAGCGCACAGATCACGAATAATTAATATATTTCCGTTGTTTCAGGTATTACAACTAACTACCAAACCATCACGCCGTTTCTCCGCAAGGACAAGCAGATATAACGAACCGCCAAACAACCGGTCTCGGTATACTCTCCTTGCTTAATTTTCACCTATGCATCGTCTCATACATTCTCTTCTGTTATTCTGACTCTTGACATGGCCCGACTCATGTTATTCGGTTCACTTGATCGTGCCACGTCTTCCTCCGGCATTCCCGGCTTCTTCTCCCATTCACATTCACGTCATATATTCTCCTTACACATTACTTTCTTCGTGCATCCGCTTCTACATTCTAAAACCATCTAAGTATTCTACAGCATTCAGTCTACTTTCATTCTTCCATGCCTCACTGCAATATCATAAAAAGGGTTATATTGTTGCATCTCATTCCAGAATGAAACGAACTTTCTTTATCGACCTGGTAGGAGATCACCATTCAACCCTTCCTTTACGGTGCTAGAAAATACGTCGAGCTCTGGTTCTGTACACTCAGTGTACAGAGTACATATTTAGAATTTTGTCATTTTTAATTTAGTAACCTGAAATGATAGAAATTGGCTAGTTTACATTTATTACTGACGTTAATCTTTTTTTAGTAGCAGTAGTTGACCGGTCAGTGGCTGAGTTAGTATCGCGTCCGGTTCCCACATAAGGGTCGTGAGTTTAATTCCTCGACTTGCTAAGTCCTCCATCATGACACAAGCGACATTTTCCGCTAAGTTTGATGGTAGCAAGAAAATTTCAAATATTGTCAGGTTATTCGTAACCGGAGATTTGTCCATCTTATTACAAAAAAATAAGTATAAATTTAGAAGTGGTTTTTTGTTAAATAAAATTTTTTTTAATTTAAAATATTTATTTAGATTTGGTTCGATTAAATTTTTAGAATAGTTTTGTTTTGTTGTACTTTATATCACTTTTAAAGGGTGTGCCGATTCATACGTGTGTTGATTTATTCGGTCACCATTAGAGACATGTCAAATCAGTTTACAGCATGGAGGGGTTAATCAAAACGTAGTGACCAGATCCGAAAAGTTTATCGACCTACATCTTTACTTTCTTCTTTTACTTCTCTTTCTCCGCTTCCATCAATCCACAAAATTTCCAAAAAGGGTATGCCATAGTTTCATTGGATCAAAGCAGTTGAGACTCTTCTTTAATCACGTAAAAAAGAAAAAAATTACAATTTCACTTAGTGTGAAATAATGGGAAAAACTCTGGAGAGCGAAAGAAAAATGTGTTTCGATCTTAGGAAACATTTCTCATAATTTATTTGGAATGGCTTTTATTATAAAGGGAATATGGTCGGGCAGATAAATAAAAATTATTTTTCTTTCTCCATGAACCATTAACATAACAAACTTAAAATTAAAGTACTCCTTCAAATAGGGCGCCATTAAAGTGAATAAATGTCTTTATAATAATGTCAAGAGTATCTTTCAAAGTATATTATTTTATTCAGGTCCGTATAGTTTGTCACGTTTAATGGTATTAATGGTAGCAGAAGCAAGTAAATGTGGACCCATTATCAATCAAGGTCGGGTGGTTCGGGCTTTTTACCGCTTGCTTTCTTCCCTAGCGGGGTGCTTATCGGACCCTATTATTTCATCTTTATTACTGACCATTCGCCATCGCTGCATGAAATCTAATATACACATGAGTCTGGATACTTATTGCTCCCTTTCTCAAAGCTCTGCAGTGGACTGTGTCAAAATATAACTAGCCGTTAAAAATAACAGGTAGACGCCGTCAACGCCCAACGCTGTTGATTAAAATTGAAGTCAACAGTTGAATTTATTCAATGCTATAGGAATGCTTTTTTTTTTTTACAGTAACTCCACACAGGAGACCAAGGAGGAAATAATTTCCCTCAAGGCCTATATCATCTTTGGCGATGCTGTGTGGAGGGATGCTATTAGTTTTATCACGACCTTGGCAAAAACCCATATATAAGTCGTAAGCATAGATATCACAAAATTTACGCGTTTTGTCCATGACTTTAATGGAGGATTGTGTTTCTTTACAAAATCAACTGTTTTCGCTATGTACTGGACGTGCTGATGTTTTATAAAGTTCTCCATACCAACGGTTTGGTTCCACATGCGAGGAACCTAATTTTAAATGATATTTTTTTGCTAGAGTTCGTATATTAGTCATGAAATTATGACGAATTATGACTAGCGATTGAAAACAAATTTTCACACATTGGAACATTAAAAATCCCTGTTTCAACTACTTTACATTGAATACCATCTTTTATCAATTAATATCATTGACATTCCTCATAGCTAGATGAATCATCGATGTTCATACTGATAAAAGTAGACAATTTACGAATTGACGTAAATTTTGGACAGACGAATGTATGCAATTTATTTTTGTAAACGTAAATTTGACTAATGCGATTTGTCACTACTTGCGCCAGAACTAGTTCCAAGCACTATTTGCGGCTTGCAAGGATTAAATTGACGCTGAAATTTTAGCAAAGATAACATAAATTAACTAGCAAGAATAAAAACCGAATGACATACCAGCCTATAATTATTATTGATGATAGGTATTCGCATGCAGGCACCAGTAACAACATGCAAATATTATTTAACACAACGTAAAACATTATATTCTTGTATTTTTAGGCAGTCTTAACGCCAATTAAATTAATAAAGGTGTAACAGTTTACACTTCGTGAACAATATTATCAATATTAATCGACGGCCTCCATAGTCGAGGGGTGAGACTCTCGACTACGAATCCGAAGGTTGCAGGTTCAAATCCCGGAGTGCGCAAGTAAATTTTATTTAATTATTTTGTTCTGTTTCACAATTATTTCATTAAAAAATAATATGTAGTGTATTTGCATAATTTGGGATAGTCATTGGTAATGTACCTACCTTCCTACTAGACGGCTTTGTGGAATTTTCTATCCGATACTGTCGATACGTAACGCAAAGCATCAAGCGATTCTACTTTTGACAAGTAAAATAATAACTGTTGTAGTTTTTTGTGTTCGAGTCAATGTCGGCGTTATTTCCAACGGTTACATTCGATAGATGACAACGGTTAAAGCTGGCCAGTACTACTAACTACTAGCTACATATTGTTCCTTTCCAAAGGCTCTGCAGTGAGGTAGAAAGAAAACGTTTCACGTGATATGCATAAAAATTTAATAATTCACACATTACGCCCGTACACATATTTATTGTAATCCAGATAGTGCGTGGAACGAGGTATAAATAATGATTATATTTTTATAACGTGACTGTGGCCACTATTTTACGAGTGTCGTGGTCGCGATTTGGGATTAAACAGAATAATTTATATTTAGGTCAATAAAAGGAACCAGTTTGTGGGCAGTACTTTTACACGGTTGTTTTTCTATGTCCAGTTTACACAAAGCGTAATGGATCGATTCCTAGTTGTAAAGCCATCGGTATGCTGGAAAATGTACATTAACACAGAATCCTGGAAATACCAAAATATTTGTTCGAAGTGTGGATTTTTTTACATACAGTAACACCGCGTTACGTGTGCCCGAATCCATTGGGACTATGACATCTATCATGGAATAATACGGCTCAAATAAGTAGGGAGAAAGTAAAAAGGGGACGGTTGGGAAGTGACTGGCTATTGAAATATGGTTACTAACTACAGATGAAGTACTTTCAAGCAACGTTATAGTTTGAATGATAATCTCCCAGCAGGATAAATTTTAAATATACTGTAGGTACACACCACCTGACCGCTGATTTAAAAGATTCTATATACAGATAACATAAGAACTCAAGAAACATAAGAAAATCAACGATGTTATGTAAACCTCGATAGCCTTGAGAAAATCATTATTTTTTCGTGTCCCGGTCGTTTAGCAACTTATTTCCTTTCTCCTCTTTTCATTATCGTCCAAGTCAATTAATTATAACATCATAAACACTGTAACAATCATAATTACTTTTTAGAGTTTACTTAATTTAATATTTTGCACTAATTCATCACACGTCTTGTGTGATCAAGAATATTAGCTATGTAATACAACTAACAGGGATCTAATATTTCCAATAATATAATGATGATTTTTTTACTGAATAAATTTATACATGGTGATAAAAAAGCTCCCTGGTGGTTTTTGCACATTTGTGTAATTGTTTCTAAGCGTATATTTCTTCTTATTATTATATTAATAATTACGATATTATTTTCGTGTAATGTTTAATTCTAGTGGAATAAGGTTGTTGTTTTCCTAATGTAGCAATTACCGTACTTAATCATAGTCTGCTAGTAATCTTTATTTGAGCATGAAACTGGGGAACGATTTCTCGGAAGTAGAAGACCATTTTCATCAAAAACAGTCTTCAACTTTCAACTTCAGTTTAACAAACTTCAGTGAAACTTGTCCACTCAACTTAGTTTTGCGTTCAATCATAAATCTAACCATTTTATACGGGAAAGCTCTAACAATTTTACCGGTCCGTAATCAGTGTTAACGGAATATTTATACAACTTTTCCCCTAATGATAGAAAATATTTTTTATAATATCCGATTACTTGACATAATTTTATTTTGATATCAAGACCTTATCGTATAATCATTTGGGAAAGTGGTAAAAATATTCTTATTTTTTCTTATGTTTTTTAGAAGTCAAGCGATTCCGGCTAATACATATACAAAAAAAGAGTGTCCCATTGTTTGTTTGTTTATTATACAGATCTACAATTGTATTCCGATCTTGATAAAGTTTTGCAGACTTGACTTTCAAAACAAGAGGAAGGTCACTGTCTACATAAAATATCTAAAAATCACCCCCCACCCCCCTTTCCCTCTCTTTAATACAGAATGTTGGTGCCTGATGAAATGTTGCACACTCGAGTATGAGATGGGGTAGGGGTAGGGGTAGGGATAACAACCTCAAAACTAGCTGTAGAATTTTGAAGAAGATGAAGAAGAATCTATTCACTTTGGGAGCCATTGTTCCATCCTGATGGAAAGAACGCTAAGTTGCCTTAGGAACCACGGTGTTAAACCAGAGGACCAACACCCAATGAGAACCCTGATGAACTTTATTATGCGGACTGGGTTACTGTATTTGCTTATAATAATTAATAAGTAGGTAAATATTTAAGTTTCGGCGAGTCTTACTGGAGCTACACAGACCGTCTTCTTCGTGAAACGCTTCCCTCCATTGCTGAGAATCGTGACCCCCGCTTCAATCTCTCTCGTGTACAAGGCTCCTCCACTCCTCGTGATTCTGCGCTGCGTGGAGAGCTGCGGACACCGAAGTTCCGAATACCTGCGAAATTTGGTCACTCCAACGCATCAGTGACCTTCCTCTACTTCTCCTGCCTTCCACTTTGTCAGTGACCATGAGCTTCTCCAGGTTAGAATTCTCGGTTTGGCGAGCAACATGTCAGAATAATCTGAGGATACCCTGCAAGCAGACAGTTTATAGTCTATTGTGGATGCCAAGCTATTCCAGAATTGCAAACCGTCAACTAATCAATAAAAAAGAAATAAAGATAACAAGAATACTGTAACAGACAGATGCTTTTCTACGAATTAAAAACGACTATTACGTTTGATGAAAAAGAGGGAAAATTACATACTCACAAAGTATGCATTGTTTATAACCATCTATAATTTTTATTTTTCGTTAAGTTTTCTTATTATTTTTTGTCTTGTTTTTAAGGATGCAGATTTGTAAATAACAAGATCCTTAACCCATAACATATTTGCTATTTTTTTATTAATTAATGTTGAATTTTTGCTTAGCAATTCTTTTGTATTTATAGCAGAATTATCATTTTAATTATTTGTATTTTTAAACAAATGTAATTCTTTGTTTCAATAATTTTAATTGGCTGCACTCTTATTGCATATATCAGTTCTTAACTCAGTGCACCAAACGCAGCCAAAAATTGACATTAATTCTAGTCATTGTGCCCTATCTATGGTTTAAAATGTCAGCGTTTTAAATAACATCAACTGCATGATTCGTTGTTCTTTTCTCACAAAATTATCCAGTTAACAACAGCCTTCCTTAACCTACAGTAAAAAGATTCAAACCTCGTTATAACATTTGTATTTATCATCGAAAGTGTGCAAAAGTGTTAACAACGGTAGTGTTTTCATTTACCGAGTTAACAATCATCCATCTGCGTCAAGATAAAGTCCACGATTTACAACCTTGAGCAGATCGGGAACTTCCTGGGGCGGACAGCAATCAAGAAAAATATTTTAGTACAGCCTCTGTTACATAATTTTTTTTAATCTAAAAAAAAATCTTTTTTGCTACTTTAGCTAGTTTAGAAATCAAATATATCCTTTTGTATATTGGCCAGAATAAAAAAAATATATATATATATGTATCGTGTGTAAATATACCATATACTCGTACCTAAAAACATTCATTTTTATAGTTTTGTTAAATGAAGGTGCTTTTAAGACGTCATTTTAAAAACACTTTCCTCATATTACCTGCTAACGGGAAACGGGTATATCCGTTAAACTTCCCCGAGTAAATCGGGGATACTTTTAAAGTTGGTGAAGGATGTTTGGTTGCGAAACACCGTGATTGGCTCACGTACGTTTTATGGTCCTAACCTTAGATTTCCAATTGAAGTCAACAAGTCAATCCAGTTCAATCCAATTCCTTGCTCGTTTGGAACCTTTTACTTTGCCGCACAACCAGCAAAAACACAATATGATCTTGAGATTACAGCGTCTCCTGTCTCTCCAAGGGAATATTATTGCAATTTCAAATTTCGTTTGAAATGAGAACATCCCGTGCCATGATCATTTAATATCTAATATATAAATCTATTTCATTTAAAATTTCTTAATATTACCTCCTGCAATGAGGTTTATAAACTTCAATAGGTTATTCAAAAAAAATTGAACAAAAGTAAACGCTATTGTAAGAGCATTGATTTCGTTGAAGCAAACACTAATAATCCACAAAGTTTTCAATATTGTCGACACGATCCATCACGATTCTGTCCATTTTTACTATTGCCAACAATCGGAAAAACTACGGAACGTTCAAAAGCGTGTATTGCAGTTGCAAAGCGCAAAAGCGAAATCATGTTCATTAATGTCAAATAGGTGCAAATCCTATAACATATTATATTATGGACTGTTTTGTAAATCCTGCGATCATAAATTCTGAGAAATACGTACAATATCCAACGTCAACAACGTCTTGTCCTGTTGTATTTAATGGTAGTAATTATTTTTTTTAACTGTACGCCAATCCACAATTAAAAAAATTGCTAATATCACAAATTAAATAATGCATAGAGAAGCCCTAACACGCAAAGGAAAGAAACCAAAATAAGAGAGGCGGGGGGTGAGCTAGGTGTGCCTCCAATTTAAGTTAAACGGTTCGGCTTGTTTACTGAAAACGAATATTTTGTTGGAGCTGTAGTTTGACCCTTTTTATAAATCTTTTGTAATTTGCTTTCAACATGCAAAATTATACGAAACAATCGTAGATGGCAGTGAACTAGCCTGGCGCCAAAATGAGTGTCACGTGACCCCTGCCTCCGGTCGTCGTAGTCGTACTTAGGGCAAGTCTATTAATTCTGACGTAAGTGGCTAATATGGATTAACGCTGTACCTCCAATGTGATTGATTGTAATTCTCGCTCTGAGGAATAAGCTTAAAGTTGAGTTATTTAATTTCAAATATTTATTATGCCAAATCATTGAATTGTAAAGATGACTTTACCTATGCGTAGTTATTTACGAGTTAGATGCACTGAAAACGGAGTCGAAAACATAATATAACGATTTTCACAAAAAATTCTGTCATGTATATGTATGAAAGCTTTGTTGTAAACAGTTCATTGTTTAGCGAAACTTTGTCAATGCATAGCAATTGTTATGTAACAACAGAAAGATCCTAGAAAGACTCTAGCTACTCGTCAACAACAACGGTAAAAACGACGCTAGCGCCTCGTTTGCCATAACGGCAGCTTGCACGCCCACGCGCCGGCAATTCTTTCTCACCCGGCTTCCGGATGACATCTCTGGTCCGCGGTCTACGATCCAGTCAACCGCGTCTCTAAAAGAGCGCTCTAGAAGCCATTTTGGCAGCCGCAAATTGTAGCGCCATATTATCATGCATGCTGGGTTAACACCCACTGTGCGAGATTGCATTAGTATAACCAAAGAGCTCCGGTACATGGTGACTCTCTCGTAAATATAATTTAACTTCAGTGTACTGATGTCCAAGCCCGAGGCTTCCACTAGGATCCTTTTGCCGCCACGATTATGACTGTAAGCTGACTTTGTATTTCCTCTTTTGTGTTGTAACTTATTCGAGTCCCCGTTATCATGACCGTTTAGTGAATATCAGAGAGAATAATCACCCGTAACTTCCATTTGAGGTTAGGCTAGCTTTTGATTATTGTAGCATAACTTACCATGTCTGTACCTTCCCCTGAATAAACTCTGAGTCTGAAAGCATTTAATAGATTCATTTGGCGTAGTATTAGAGTCCCCAACCCCAATTATAAGACTGCCCGTCGGCCTACGGCCCTGCAGAGGAGCTTCTTGGCCTGCCGAAACTGAGCTAGTCGAATGTCCAGAGCCGAGCTCCCTGTCGAGACACCACCCTCGGGGTTATATATGATTATAGTAGCATCATTTATCGTCAGTTTTATTTATAACACAATCTAAATTTTATTAATGCTCGATATTAAAATATCTCATCTTTCACTATCATTCAATTCAAGGTGCAAAACTTTCAACACAAATCATATACGTTATTTATATCCGTTTTAAAATAATAATTCACCTCGAAGAATAACAAGTAGTGTCGAAAATAAACATTTTATCTGAAACATTGTCCGCAGAGAGAAAAGAAACTTGAATATTCCAAGTTTGAGCGTGATTTCCAATTGAACTGAATAAAAAGAATTTCCGTGAAAGTGGGCGCCTCGGGCGGCGATTCTCCCCAATCTCCCTCGTTTCCTCTTCTCAGTAAGGATAGCACTCACTTCGGAACAAATCTTACTTACTTTTA
Organism: Halesus radiatus; assembly: GCA_022606495.2. NCBI lineage: Eukaryota > Metazoa > Arthropoda > Insecta > Trichoptera > Limnephilidae > Halesus > Halesus radiatus. The sequence continues at coordinate 5,752 of JAHDVE020008700.1, read as the reverse complement.
CCACAACTGACACGTTAAAGATTTCTGATGCTGTAATGGGTATAACGTATAACTTCAATATTCGCTACATTATTCCCGGCAGGAAATCATACAATTCGGAAGGCTTTTATATCGCTTTGAATGAAAATAATTGAAGAATATGAATACTTTTTCGCGGAATTTCCGTGAAAAACACATTCATTTGATTTTTTTTCTTTTGGGCTTCCGTATCCGGATTAATAAATCACCATTATTTTATTGAATTGGTTTGGTTTTCGTACCAGTATCGTATCACGAGCATACTAAACTACGAGGCACCGGGTTCCCTTTCGGAGAATTCGTTTGTGTGGTTTTGGAAGACAAGAGAAAGACCTTTTTATTGAGTGCGACGTGTGTTCGCATTTCTCGAAAAATGTGTTTGAAATGTTTCGTTGTTTGCTGAAATAAAAGGCTTAGAAATCACTTGTTAGAAGTTGACGAATGACTGATTTACTATGTACCGAAATCGATCTACCCTTATTTTGTAATATCAAGGATACGTGAAATAAGAATCTAATATGCTTCTTGTTCTGGCAGATAATGTAAACTTCTTAGAGTTTACACTTTAAGCACAACCGCAGAGATGATATTATGATGATTCTTGGTTCCAGGTAGATAAAAAAAACACTCGAATTTGCTCGTTACAAGTTATCGATGTTCTGATTTCCTTTGAATATATAAAATGGCATTTATTGCTTGTTTACGATTAAAGGCAAAGTAGGATACATTATTAATAATAATAACAATATTTTTAGCGCCGTTTTTGTGAAAAATCACCTCAAGGACCTTGTATTTTTTTAATGCTCCATCTTATAGACAGACCATTAAAAATGGATAGACATTATTACAAAGAATGGTTAACAAATTGCATTTACTAGTTCACTTATCTGTAATACCAAACTATGTGTACAATGCATTTAACCGATTAACGTGATGCCGCGTTAAAATATACATGTAAATAATTTTATGTACAGGCCGATAATATTATACAGGATCATACTTACCTGGCAGGTCACTTGATTAAGATAAACAGTGTTTATAAGCGAAATTTATGTACGGTTTTGCATATGGATGACATCATATACGAAAATACACCTTATTCGAGACACTGTTTAACCCTGGTATTTATTTTAATAATTATTTATGTCCTTGCCCATTTTTAGGAAAGAAAAGGCATATTTTATGATAGGTGGTTCAGTAGAAGGATTTGAATAGAATTTATTTTCCTAAAAATTGGTATCCTTCTTTTATTCCATTTGTATCTTTTTTGTTATGAGGGACAACGTTAAAGTTTTCGAAAAGCCGCAGCTTTCGCCAAAGTGCCAAGCAGACCTCTGGTAAATATACTGTATATTTTCCTATCTTGAAAAAAAAAACAAAAAAAAACAAGTGGATGTTATTGAACTAACTCTTTGTCAAATCCAACTCCCAGCTTTGGATAGCAGGTTTACTGCGTTATTTGTAGGTATTCCGTGCAAATTACAGAATGACCGAATGGCACAGTGTTTAATGTACGAGCGGAATTTTTAGTATTTTCTGGGTTATTCTACAAGCTTTGTACACATTTTAATAGCTGACGGGTCATTCTGCAGGAAAGCGTAGCATTTTACGGTGGTAGTTAATGTTTTTTTTGCGAAATGATTCAAGAATTCAACGGATACATTGATTTAAAAATTAAATTATTGTTCATCGTTGCAATGTGGAACACAATTTATTGCTTGTCTTTTTTTTATATGTGGTGTCAATTATCAAATTGAAATAAAATAAATGCTTAATATTAATTAGTTGAGTAAAGGTTTAATAAGTTAATAACAATATCTATTAATTACTGAATCTCTCTGCGAAATCATTCTAATGGGGTGAAAATGTAATTTTCTCTTTTATGAAAGTTCAAAAAAGTAAAATTGTCTTCAGGTCGACGGAATGCTGTAGACATAAGATCTCTGATGCGAATGTAAGGTAAAACCATGTTGAGATTCGCAAATGATGCAAAACTAAAGGTCAGAGTAATGAGTAAGATTAAGAATGGGACGCTTACATTTTTTTTTTATTTCAAATAAGACATATAATAATGTTGCACTCCCATGAGTTATCAATTCAACTCATTACGGGGCTGTTAAATATCACTACATCATATTAAGTTTTACAAAGATTTCAAGGGAAATATGCAGGTACGTATATAAAAATATAAAAACAAAAAAATATATACAAAAATGATTTCAGGAGAACGAAGAGAGGAATACATATAAGATTGGTATTCACTTTGTCGCGTCATTATCAATAAATGAAATAAAAATTACTTTATAAACAACACTTTATAAACATATCAATATGTTACGAAAGCAAAGCTTTCCTCATCAGGAAATACAGAATACTAAAAAACTTAGACAAATGATAAACATAGAATACAATAATCTAAGAATGGACCAATTATAAGCATAAATAAAAAAATTAAAGTAGGTAAGTAATTAATTAAAAATGTCAATAAAAAAATATATTATACAACATTGAATAACAAATTTATGTTAGAAATAAAAAAATTATTATTAATATTAATATGAAAGCAAATTCAAGAGATAGCTATTTAAAAAAATATTTGATTATTAATTACATTTAATTAAGATTATTATTATTTAGTATGTTCTGATAAGGAAAGCATCGCTTTCGAAACATGTTTATATGGATAAAGTGGTGATTAAAAGTAATTTTTAATTCGTGTACTAATAATGACGCCACAAAGTCAATGCCAATTTTTTGAAGAAATTATTAATTTATGCTGTCCAGTATGAAACACAAGCTAGTGTCAACGATCCCCATCCCACACTCAAAAACTAACTACAAAAACACATTTTTTTTCATAAGAACATACAAAAATACAACATCTTTTCAGACGTCGATGTTTTCCTTTTATCCTAGTAAATTCGTATCAGAAAAAAATAAATTGCATTTTTAGTTAATAACTCCATGTGCTGTGTGTTATATTAGTCATTGGATTTTACGTTATCTTCAGTACTCATTTGTAATTTGTTTTATTTAATGTTTCTGGGAAACTGGATCATTTATTTATATTACGCCCATTTTCTATTCAATTTCGCTTTCAAAGTTATTCTTTTATTCTATATTTCTATTCTATCATTTAAAAAATTTCATATGTTTTTTTTAGTAATTATATAGCGGAAACTTTACTGGATAATGCAATAAAGTAAAAAATTAAAAACAAAAACATAAACAATCATATACATAAATTGAAGAAACGCACACGTGAATTGCTTAGCTAGGCTAGCCGGTTAGTGCTTACTTAGTCACTTATAAAAAAGTTTTTAAAAATCACGCATCGGTGCGCAAATGCGTCCTCAGCCCGTAACACTGTAAATGAATAAGTGATAAAAAATGTAAAATCTATTAAAACTTCTTACGCTTTTTAAGGTCATTTATTCCCCAATCCTAAAGATTATGAATATTTTCAATAAATACCAACTCTTCTTGTGCCACCAATATTCTAATAAAAGTAACATCAGTAGAAAAGGATGATAAAATAGCATATGTAAAAATATCATCTATTTGCTAAAATTTTCTAATAAAACTATGTTCATCTGAAGCGACCTGCAAGGGAAGAATGTTTTTCTGTGTCTGTTTGTACATAATTAGATTTAAAAAATCAAGTAATATTTATACAGCGCGCATGAGGTGATTTTTCTCAAGAACGGCGCTATACAAATCATCCATATATTGTTATTATTATTATTAAACAAAAAATAATAAAAAATACGTAAATATATAAAATAAATAAAGTTAATTTAATGACAAACAACATTAACAACCCAAACTTGAAATGTAAAAGTATTTTTCTTTGAACTCTCAAATGACTTTCTCAAAGCGAATTAATAATGTTTATCAAGTGAGAAATAAAGTTAGCGTGTCGACACAAAATATGAAGAAAAACTCTATTACGCGAGAAATATCAGTTTATTTGAAAAATTCGCGTGCAAAAAGAATGACGCCGTGTATACATTTGAACATCAAAGGTCATTACAAACAAGTTAGGAAAGCTCTTTATAGAAATTTCAACGAAGTTATTAGGGGACCCAGCGTCTCCATGCTTTCCTCACAAATTACATTTAAAACATTACATGCAAACGCTCTTTGTCGCCAAGTAATAAGACATTAGCGAAGTTTAAAAGCTCGACAATTTGAGGCATAAAATGCTCGGAAGAATGTGAAAGCCTTCGCAAGTACTGCAGGGATGCCTTATAGCCTTAAGTGAAAATAGCTTATCAAAAACTCGCTCACCTAGAAAATAATGAAACAATTTGTCACGTACGCGAGATGTGCTTCAAGTCGGTGCAGCTTCAAATGAACGTCTGTCTTTTTGCCAACAAACTCCTAGGAAACTTTTATTCGGCTAATTGTCTACGTAAAGTTTTGATGCTTTTGTCTAACACCTGCTTTAGGATCTGCTGTATAAGATCTAATAATGCGGTTTTTAAAGTTAAAGTAATTAAAAACTTCTCTTTTATGACCAACAAAATGTGTACATAAATTTAAAATTTTAAAAAATCTAGGAACTAAGTACGAATTTATTCACATATTTTAATAAAATTAAAAAAAACATTTGGGAACAAATTATGAATACTTGGAGCAAGTGGACGAGTTTGTATATGTGGGACGTATTAGCTTGGTATTTAATTGTAGATATTTATTATTTTGCAACTACAAAATGTTATTACTATGACTTCGTTTTTGAAATTTTCGCATTTGACATATTGTTTCAAAGAAACAAAGTAAAAGATCTTTCTGATTTTTTCAACGTTTTTGTGTATAAATTTATAATTACGGTATACAAAATTTTTTATTTTTTAATTATTAATTATTTTTATTGAGATTTTAGAACCTCATGGTAATATTTAATCATTGAAGAAGATAATATTAACATAACCGAAATGAAAGATGAAACCGGAAAAAAGGACAGAAACTAAAAATATTTCAGTCGCATCTGGGACTCGAACCCAGGTCCTCTGCCTATCCGGGGCAACGCTTAACCGACTTAGCTAATGAGACAAGTTCAATTTGTGTCAAGTAAAAATTCGGATGTAAATCCGAGACACTGTTTAAGTTTGCAATTGAGTTCGGGTAGAACTTTGTAAACATCATAAAAATAGCTGCCAATAATATGAGATTTAAAAAAAAAATGGATGATTATATTCACAAATCTTGAATTTGAGATATGATATCGATGAAGATGACACAAATTGAACTTGTCTCATTAGCTAAGTCGGTTGAGCGTTGCCCCGGATAGGCAGAGGACCTGGGTTCGAGTCCCAGATGCGACTAAAATATTTTTAGTTTCTGTCCTTTTGTCCGGTTTCATCTTTCATTTCGGTTATGTTAATATTATCTTCTTCAATGATTAAAAATTTTAATTTAATTTTTTTATCTGACGTCTAATACATGTTTATTTCGGCACATGTATTTCAGAAATTCTAAAAGATCGCATTTCCATGTAATTCCTTGCGAAGCGTTAAATAACAACAAAGGTTTAATAAAAAAATTATATTTTTTTTTTCCTCAACTCCGACAAGTACCTATCAAACACATATACATTGTTTACTCTATACTATTTGTTTTTCTTGTCTCTTCATAAGTACGTTCATAAGTTTCTTATTTTACTATTCTTCACATCTCTTTATACTTAATTATTATACTTTTTTCTAAATATATTATATTACCATACTAT
>JAHDVE020008699.1:0-27298 GCA_022606495.2 Halesus radiatus | reverse complement strand
ATGATAGTAAAGGTCAAACTAAACTATTTAAAAATGAATGATTATTAAAAGTAAATACGTTATATTTTGAATATCAAAAAGTATATTTAAAAAAATTCAAACTTATTATTTACAATCGATATTATATACACTTATATCTAATTATTTATTGTATTATTATTATTATACTAATTTGGTAAAAAAATCTTCTGAACTGATACTGTTATTCAGCATATTTAAATAAAGATATTTATATTTATTACAAAAGTTAGTCAAAAATTAATATTAATAATTAATAATTACACATTAACATGTGTGAGAATATCCAGGCCCTATTTTCTTTTGGAATTGATTGACTCCAATTTTTGATCTTTCTCGCTGTGTTTTCCTCCTATATTGTTACGTACCCTTATGTTTCAATCCCTTTACAATCATAGCCTTGAAGATCAATAAAACTTTGTCGGTTTTTTTATAATTCTATTAAAATTAATCGATATATATATATATTTTTTATTCTGGTTCGATCTGTATATTTAGTAAGAAATATTTTTAATTTTATTTTCCTTTTGGTACAATTCATAACAAATTAAATACACGTTTATAAATTAATATAAAGTTAATTCAGTTATTTGAATATTTTATTCGCATATTTATGCTAATGAATTTTAGGAAGAATGTAAAAAATTATATAGATATCTAGATTGAATTTTGTAAAATATATTTTTATTTATTTATTTCGCAGCAAAAAAAAATAAAAAAAACCGTTTATTAGTTTTGTTATTTAAATACCATTTTTTCTAGATAATATTTCTATAATTAAATATAACCAACACACCAAAAAATAGTATCCACTTTTATTATTTGTCTATATAAAAAATGAGATTATTTGCTGTCGGCTTAATTGGGGCTTTTTTGCTACAAGACACCCTTTCATATGATTCTCTTATTCAAAAGAGTTGTGATCAGAAATGCCAAACAGGTCATAGTTTATCTTGCCAAACGGTGCATGCCGCTGAATGTCCTTACCACAACCAAGAAACAGCCACCTCTCAGGAAAAGTCCCACAAAAACACCCACGATTGCTCTGCCGATGGATGTCGATATCTGTAACACGGGTCAACTCATGATGACAACTCCTATGACTCAAGAAGCCAAGGCTATAAAACAGAAAACTACTCACCTTATAGTGGGAATGGGTATTTTTAACATCCTTTCGACGCGTTAACCGACAGAGCCAATTTGAAACATACGAATTCAAAAGACGGGTTGTTGGGGACGAAAGGAGAATTTCTAGGTTATGGCGATCATGAATTGAAAAATTGGGAAAATGGCCTAGGGTTTGGAGGAAAGGAGATTGGTAACAACAACAAAAATGCTCTTAAAGACTATGATACCAAAAAGAAAAGCACTTTTGATGACGACAAAGATTTCTGGTGGAGCATTAAGAACGATCATGATGGTAGATCAACAAACTTTGGAGATAATGACCACGGTTCCAATGAATTTTATAAATATTATGATGATGAGAAGGATATTTCTGGCAAAAACTCAGGCATTGAAAAAAGATTTGACTACAGTGGCAAATAAGGAAACCAGAATTAAAAAAGATACTTTCACTAAAATGAGTCTGGCCTCTACAAAAATAATGTGAATGGCGAATGGAAATAGCCGTTGTCGTTTGCTAAAAAAATAGAACAAGAAAGATACAATGCTAAATAAATCCACACTCCAGGTTGCGACTCAGTAGGCTGCCGAAAAGAAACTTGTCCGGAATGTAGCCAGAAGATCAGAAAAACATGTTGATTATTTAGTTTAATTTGTTTAGTGTTATTTTTTTGTATCTTAATAACATTTATTTATAAAAAAATATAGACTTGAATGTATTTTATATATCAATATTATATTATTCTAGATTTTCATTCTAGTTTTTTTTAAATATGGAAGATTTGAATAATTGTTTATAGAATAAGGTGATAAATTTGATTATTTTTTGCATTCTTATATTTTTCTAATTAAAAAAAAGATAGGTTTATTATAATTTGTCTCCATGTATTAAAACTATTAATCATTAGAAACAAGGATATATTTGAATATATGTATACACATTATGTAATTACATGAAGTAAATATAATAATGCATACATATATTTTAAACAAAAGTATTTAATTATAAAATCGATTTAGATCTATATTTTTTGTTATCCTCGTTCATCATTTTTTAATTTTGAACAAAAAAGTGTATAACCACTATAATTTCCCATTTATTTCATTCAATGTTTTTTTTTAGTTATGAAACTATCATAAATAAATTAAACAACACACACATACTATATTTTGTTTATATTATAGAGAACAATAACCAGTAAACTTATTTAAAAATAATAATAATAATAACATAATTATAATAGTTTTAAAAAAAACTGTAAAATCAACCGATCATATTTTCGTACATAACAAAATAACACATATACACCCCTTAATAAAATATTTAACAGTTATGGGATGCGTTACCAACCGATAGAGATCTGACATTGCTTCCAAAAGAGAGCACCAATTCTCTAATGCCAGCCAGTACCAACAGAGTCAAAGAGAAGTTCAGAAAAAACTCCAAGAATCAGGAGACTATTTCGGTTTCGGGCTGGTTTAACCAAAAATCGAGAACTCTCTGCGGATAATGTGATTTTCAACAAAAGATAACATTTTAGAAACGATATAGAGAGAACAGCAATGTGAATTTCCGCCATGCTTAATAATACTTCTCTTTTTTTTCGTTTTTAAGCCTAACAAAACAAAAAAGGAAGAAAAATGAAATTCGTCTAATAATAATTAAATATTTGTATTGACTGGCTATTACTGATATTAAAAAAGAATAAAATATAAATATCGGAAAAATAGTAAAAAAAAAAAAAATGTGGTTATTCAATATTTAAAAAAATAGAAGTTACTAACCAAACCAAAAAAAACTACTATCCAAAACTGTATATATATTTTAACTTGTATAATGTGTGCCTCTGTAATCCACTTTCTTTCCACTAATACAATACTGCTCATTTTAGTTATAATTATAATTATAGAGTTAGGTTTCAAAGTTTTTTTAAAAAATTATGCATATAAATATATTATCACAATATTTACCGACATTGAATTATGTTAAGAAAGAATTCCATAAATGCCATATGCGTATATAGACACATGTGACAGCAGGCATCTCTATATATCAATGAGATGTCGTATCTTCAAAATATCATTAATTTTTAGAAGCCCTAATCTGTATAATTTTTCGCTTCGACTTTTTTTTATAATAATTTTTCTTGAAGACTGATTCGAGGATCAGAAGATCTTTCTTCAGAAATATCTTCAGGAGTTCCTCCTTAAATTTACTCATCCCTTATTTCTTAATGACTAAAAGTCCTGAATCATCGATGCTGAAGCCCGAATATGTCCTCTTCAGCCGGGATTCGCTTTGAAGAAAGTACTCCTCGCTGAGAGTTGCCCCCATGCCATATCTCCCCTACACATCCTGATACTTGTTGAACTCCTAGACATTGCCCCACAACACGACGAAACTCTCTGAGCAACGACTCCCTTTCTCGTATATTTGTTATGATTTGCGAAATGTGCAGATTTAGTTCAGCTTAATCAACTAAACGCAGCTCAAATATTCTAATCTTCGAAAGAGAGCATTGTGTTTATGTAATGCATAAGCAAAGATTCTCGTAGTTTATTAGGTGCGCTATTCGAGGGTCTGCGGGATGGAGGAGAAAAGTTGTTTGAAGAATGGACCACTCAGCCGAGATTTTGGCGAACGCGAACTCTTCTCTATACTCGGATTATCTGGGTAATCGTTCATGAAACCGAAGGTAAAAGACCTTTAATTTATGTGATCAGTCAAAGCCTCTTGGGATTTGAAGGCGAGGGATGCTTTGCTTTCTGTACCCTTTGTACGAGGCGTGATTGGTGGCAGGTGCGATGGAGAGTTAATTACTGCGTTTATTTTTGAACTTTTGTATTCATCCTCCAGTCTGTCTATTTAATGGATGAGTCTCCCCCCTGCAATTCTCTTGATCGAGTATTATCTCTTTTGTTTCGATGTTTATAGATCCCCTTTATTATAACGTTTATATTTGAGACTATTAATTCTTGATAACAATGTGCTGGCATCCCCATATTTGAGTTATTTTGACTCTTCCTGGTTTTATTATTGATCTTTTTTGCACCAATGAAATCTATGGGATGCATTGACATCGTGATGATGGTGACTCGTTTAGGTTTTGAGTCTAGAGGGCAGATGGGACTAAAGTGAATTTTGATCCTTCTCTGTAATTAATTTCATTCTGCTTCTTCTGTGGTCAATCCGCTATATGCCAGATTTTTCGTTCCCTTCCTCCTATTGTTATACTTTTGAAAATCGATACTTTATGATCTTTGAAGTCCTACTCATATCTATTTTTTCTTTTTTTTGGAGAGCGGAATAAATTAAAATAAAAAGATTATAATTTTTTGTTTTTAACCTGAATAAAAAATTAGTAATACATTAGGAAAATATTGATAATAATTTATAAAATGAAAGAAAAATACCTACATACAGTTTAAAGACATAAATATATGGAAATATTACTTCTTTTATATATTTTGACATAGTTCAATTATACAATCGTTGTGAACTTAAAAAACTCCTTCTAAAATAGATTTAATATGTATATTTTTGCTTGAAACTTCCAAAATTTATCAAATTATTTCAAAATATACAAAAATCACAATAACATTACTCTTGAATTGTTTATTTCTTCTTCTCAATTATCTTATTCGTCATCTATTTCAATAATTTAATGAATTTTTCGATCTTTTCTGTTATTATTATTAGAACTTTGACCATAGCTATTACTATTTCCGATTCCGATATCGTGCCTCTGGTGTTCTCCATGTTGGTTCAACTGGGCATAGTGCTGTTATTCATGATGGGAAACGTTGTTGTTTCCGTGATTGGTAAACACATTTCCTACCATGCCATTGAATACACCCATCATATTGTTACCATTCATATACATTTGGCTGTTCATGATGAGTTGTTGGTGGTAATTGCCTGGGTTAAAAAGATTGTTGATGATATGAGGATTGTTATTATTATTGTTGTTTAAGACCTGACCCATTGCTTGCATATCAGAAATATTATTATTATTAATATTATTGTTGCTGTTGGGGAATGAGTATTGTGTGTTGTTTGCTCTGGCGGAATTGTTTGGAATCAATCCGGAATAGTTCATTCCATGATTATTGGTATTATTACTATTGGTATTGTTTGGAAAGTTCTTATTATTTTTGTTTGGACTCGAGGACACAGCAGCAGCGCTTCTTAGCTCCTTCTTAATTTCGGTGTTCTCCTTCACTGGCAAGGCCATCGGAATCTCTTCCACAGATTCATCAGATTCTTACCCAATCTCTTTATTTTTCAACTTCTGGTATCTTTTCTCCTTCTTTGTGATTTCCTTCGGTGGTTCAATTCCGTTACTCGCATCCTTTTCTTTTTCGATCAGTTTATAAAGGCTAAGCATTCTTTTGTTTAGTTCGCTTTCAGTTCTGCTCCTGAAAAAGTGGTCGAATCTGAACATACTTTCCATCCTAATCTTCTCCCTTACTAAGGCCATGTTGTTGATGCCGAGTCGCTGCAGCTGAGTGACGAGGAACTTGTCAGCCTCGATCGTGAATAATTTGGACCTAAACTTGGTATATATCGTGTGGTTAAAGTCCACCTCATATCCTTGCTGACTCTTCCACTGCAGCAGTTCCGCATAATGTTTCTTCTGACTAAGTCGCTCTTCGCCCTGTTGAATTTGTTTTTTAATTTTTTATTTCTCGCTAAGCTCGTCGATTCGGCTCCAAAATACTTTGGAGTAGGCAGTTGCCTGGTCCAATGATTTGTTAATATGTTTGGCGATGTCTTCGTAATTATGCTGGCCGTGCTTCTCAGAAGCTGTGATGAAGTTATAGTAATCCTGTTTCGACCAACTCGTGAATCCCGTTGCCAATAATTATGTTTTCTTTTGTTGTTCCTCTATTATTAAATAATAGTAAAAATAAAAATAAATTATAATATATATTTCTGAAGTACATTATGTGAGTGGCTTATAGGTCGAATCGTAACTCTTAAAAGTATTGTAATCTTATTCCTTCTGCATTATCTCTGTCAACAGATTCTTGTCCTGATAGAAGTGGTGCTCGGCGAGCATAACCTTCTTAGACATTCTCTGCTTATCGGTCTTAGAAATCATATGTTTGAGATTGGGATCATTGGGTCCTTTCGAAAGGTTTCTTCTGGCGCGGTGCATATCTGCTTCCAGGGTGCGAGCCACCGCTTCATCTATCGCCTCTGCATCTTCCTTGGCCCCGTCCCCTCCGCCCATGAAATCGAAGATATTGATGGAGTTCATCCCGAGGTCTAGGGCCGAAGACTGTTCCCTAATCTTTTTCTCAATCTCTTCGTTGAGCTTGTTGGTCTTACTTTCCCCCCTAACTAATAGTTGTTCGATGCTTTCTTCGGAGAGAGTTCCTTTTTCGGCCTTGAATGTTATGCTGGCTCCGTAAGTAAGCATGTCCTTCATCTCGTCCCTACTCAGGATTTTATTCTTCTGAGTGGTCATACCGCCCTGCTGGATCACCAGGCTGTCCCATTTCAGCTTTATAACTTGCCTTTCGATTATTTTTTATTCGACCGTATTCTAGGTGATGAGGCGATACACATTGACCATATTCTTTTGGCCAATACGATGCGCTCGGTCCATAGCCTGCAGATCCATCTGTGGATTCCAGTCCGAGTCAAATATGATCACGGTATCTGCCGAGGTTAGATTGATCCCAAGCCCTCCGGCTCGAGTGCTCAGCAAAAACACAAACTTATCACTCCCCTCCTCTGAGAAATCATTGATCTGTTGATCCCTTGAATCCATATCGGTACTACCGTCGATCCTGCAATATTTGAAGCCTCTGAAATTGCAATAGTCTTCGAGAATATCGAGCACCATCGTCATCTGGCTGAAAATCAGCACCTGATGTTTCTCAGTCGCCAGTTTTTTTAGAAGCTGATCGAGCACGATCATCTTTCCGGAAACTTGCACGATGTGCTCACCCATGGCAGGAGCGCTTTCTTCTTCAATACCCTGGAAAAGGTAGGGATGGTTGCAGACCTTTCTGAGCTGCATGAGCAGATTCAGGTAAAACTTCTTCTAATCGTCGGCACAGCTACGATTTTGTAGGAGACTTTTGTAAATTTTGACCTGCGTCTCAGTCAGTCCGACGTGTACGTGAATTTCCTTCTTCCCGGGCAAGTTCTTCTCGACTTCCTTCTTAGTTCTCCTGAGCATAAAGGGTCTCAATATTTTGTGCAACTGTTGGATCATCTCGATATTCTTCTTTTCCAGTTCCTCCTTGGACTCTTGCTTGTCGGAGTTGCTATTAGCACTGAACCAAGTGTCGAACAGCTCCGAACTGTCAAACACGTCGGGAAGGATGAAGTTCAAGAGACTCCAGAGCTCATGCAGATTATTCTGAAGCGGAGTTCCCGTTAATAGCAATTTGAAATTGGTGTTGAGAGATCTGACGACCTGGCTGAGCATTGATTCTTCATTCTTGATCTTATGGGCTTCATCGATCACGAGGTATCTCCACTTGATCCTCTTTAAATGTTTGAGGCAAATTCGCACTCCCTCAAAACTAGTCACCACCACATCGAACTTGCCTTTGCTGATATAGGTGTCCAAAATGTTCTGGCGCTCTTCTTTGGTAGCGATCAGCTTCACAACTCGTGCACTGGGCAGCCACTTGTTGAGTTCTCGCACCCAATTCCCCAAAGTTATTTTGGGCGCTATTATTAGATGTGGGCCGTTGATCTTCTTGTATTGTCTCAAAAAGGCGAGGATTGAGATCGTCTGTATGGTCTTGCCCAAACCCATATCGTCAGCCAATATACCATTAATCCCGCTTTCGTATAGGCTGATCAACCAGTTCAATCCCACCATTTGATAAAACTTCAACTCTCCTCCCGCCATGATACTCGGCTGTTTCGCTAAATGCGTAGTCTCGATTATCCCGTCCCCTTCTTCCTCTTCTTCCAGGATTTGTTTTTCTTCAAGTTCCTCCTCTTCAAAATGGCCACGTTTTTTATTGAGGCGGGCCTTGGCCATTTCAAGCCTGTGCTTATTTTTTGCCGATTCATGATGCGATAACAAATAATTGGCGTAATATTCTGCCTGTCTCAACAGTTCTTTCATTTGTTGGTCGACATCCTGCACTGCGCTGGCTGCGCCTTTCTTGAGTTTGGTGGCGAATGTTTTTTTATCTTCAGCGAGTTTCTGAAGCCTGCGCGCCTCTTATTGATTATCCTCAAGTTCAAGAGGGTTGAACTCTGCATCTTCGCGTGGGTCCTCTTCGACTTCCATATCGCTCTGCTTGTCAGACTATGACTAATGGGATTTGTTCGGTTCGCCTTATATTTCCATCTCTCTGTATCAATAATTGTATTGTTGTTGTTGAGTCGAGGAGAAAAAATATCAATCTATAATGCGAATAATTAATCAAAAATTTAAAAAATATAAATAATTATAGAAGAAGAGATGTATAATTGTAATATTTAAATTGATATTTTTTAAATCAAAGATACATAATTATAATAATAATATAATAGTTTTTTTTTCCGAGAGAGATATCACATTTTTAAATATATTTAAGTTTTTTTCTCTCCTATTATTTTTTCTAATACTTTTTTATGATATGTTCTAGCGAAATCAATGGTATCCAATCTAAACAGTAATGAATATCTGGGAGAAAAAATCTAAAAAATACATACTCAATATGAATCAGTAATTTTATGATACAGTACGATTGTTTTTTGTACTTTCCCGCTTTAAATTCAAATTTCTTATTTTTTATTTTTTTGTTCATATCTATAAATATAATTATGAAGGTCGTGCGTACTCTTGAATCGAGATAGTTTCTATTGACTTCTTATAAAATTCTAAATGAGTGACTAATTTTTTTATATTTTTACTTTTTTGTTTTTTTTAATTATTTGTATTGATTTGGTCTTGATGTTTGTTTGTTTGATTTTGTACAGAAAATAAATAGATATCTTGACCTTATTGATTTAAAAAACCAAATAATTTAAAAAAACTAAAAAAAAAACAATATATAAAAAATAGTCATGCAATGTATTTAACTTTTCCGTTATTTCTATTTATGAAATATCCATATTTTCGTTTAAAAAAGGTAACATCTATATTCATTATAAAAATAGAGATATCTATACTAAGCTCATCAATAAAATCTCTGACCATACTGTTGTTGGCCGTACTGTTGTTGATTATTATATTGTTGCGCACCATACGGTTGTTGACTGTATTGTGGCTGACCTCCAATCTGTTGTTGTTGAGGATAGCCACTTTGGAAAGCGTTATTACCACTGTTAAACGCTGCCCCAACGTTCTGTGCACCACCAGCTATTCCCTGAAACCCTCTTTGTTGAGTATAACCATCTGACTTTTGACCAAATTGATTATCTCCTCCGATACAATCATCCATCAAGCAAGCATTAGGATTGTTTCCCATAAAGAATTATATACTTATGAAATATAATATATTAGTAATAATAATAAAAAAATATGAAATATACATATAAATTTATAGAAAAATATGTATATGTATACGTCTATGAAGGATGTTGTTCGATGGAAAAAAAGTATTATTATTTTAAATTTAACTATATGTAGTAAATTATAAATATTAAAAATAAATATTTATTATTATATTTTTTTGATTTCTTTAATGTTTCATCAAAAACTTATCATTATAAAAAGAAGTCTTTTGATAAAAGTGAGAAACTATACATAATACATAAAGTCACAAAAGACGCTGTTCATCTCTGTAACACAGCCTTGATTCGATGTTGGACTCGATCGAGATTCTCAAGCCATTCCCTATTTCTATTTTTTAACTATTCGCCGATTTTTCTTTGATCTGTTGCAGGTCCTCTTAAACCCACTCCTAATCTGGCTGAATTAATTCGATCCTTGCCCATAATAATATCGTCTTATTTATGTAATTAGAGTTGCGCATTGTTTTCTATGCTTTTATTGAAACTTGCTCGAGCCGTGAAAATACCCTGGCTGCTTGGATTGGGTACATCTACAATGTTATTATTCATTTGTTTATCAAACTTCACTTTTTATAAGACAAAAGATGCCTTCTCGGTCATCTTGATTGGGGTTATATTTTGTTCCTGGAGCACAGAAAAAGGTGAATTCTGAATAGTTCTCTGCTACTGGATGTTGTCCGGCTTGATGCCTGAAAAGGAAGATGTTTAAACGAATGGTCCTAACCCCTCTCTTTCCGAGCGCACTTGATCAACTCTCATCCCACGATGGCTATTGATTTGAGTTATACTTGCATTAGTGTTGTTTACTTTCTGAAAGTTGTACTTTTTCTTAATAGACTCTACGGTCGCATCTGCAAATTATCTTCTTGTGTTCTTCGTCATGCTCGCTCTCGATATAGTCACATTTTACTTGTGATATATGGGAACCGGCTTGAAGTAACTGACTGATCGATGAGCATGTAATGCATTGGGTTGCTGGTGATGTTAGTGATTTTGGTCATATTGCCTTTCGAAAACATTGTATGATAATGGCGTCGTCAAAATTCTAGATTTCATATCCTGGAGAATTGAGTTGTATTTATTCATTATCAAATTACTACTAATAATAATAATAAATAAAAAATATGATGATTAGATAGATATTATTATGTGCTACGTCAAGATATCGAATTATTTATTTTTATTTTTTGGAGGAATTATCTAAAACAAAATTAATACATAGATACATCCATATAAATATATACAAAGTTAAGACATCATCTGTAAATAAACAATAACTCATTTTGAAGTGATATTTTATAAGCAGTTCCACTTGATCTCTTTCATTAAAGAAATTATTTTCATAGTCAGAAGTCAACTTAAATTCTTTTGATAACGATTAACGCAACATAAATGTCAATTTGTTTTTTTTACTAAAAAAAACATATACATATTAAAAAGAGAATAATAACTATTCTCGCTGTTGATTATCTAGAACCCAGTCTATTTTATCTCATTACAATATAGATAGATATTTTTTAATGAATATTATCTTTTTATTTTTTTGTAGAAAAAATATATTTTTAAAAAAATATATAGCCTTCTTGACACCATCAGAATAATATAATTTTTAAATCAAACTTTGTCAGAATATTTTATAAATAAAATCATTATATATATTTGATATATTTATCTCAACATACATATTACTAAATTGTGGTAGATAATATTCATATTTTTTCCTAACGCTATACATACACATACCCATGCATATACATATGTGTTACACATTAATAACAAACAGAAAAAAACGTTATGTTTAAAATAAAAAAATTATTGTTTATATTCTTTTATATTAATTCATACTTTTCTCTACTAAAAAAACTATTATTATATATTTATATATAGAAATTTATTATTTTGTTTATAAAGAGATTAAAAAAAATAATAAATAACACCCACAACATCTATAACGCATTAGATTAGAACAAACCGACTTAACATATTATTCATGACATCCAATCCTATCGAGTTGCGGTATTGGTCGATCAGAGGATAAGCAATGCCGATTCGTCACCTCCTCGAATATGTTGGCCTTCCTTATACCTAGTATAAATATTAATGTCCCTACAAATATTTTGGAACTGGGATTTGCGAGACTAAGAAAAATTGCCTGCTCCCTACTTTGCCTTACATCAACTGCGACAACTTTCACGTCAACGAAGCCATCCCCTGCTGTAAATTCATCGCAAAAATAGCTAACCGAAGGGAGTTGCTCGGGAAAACTATTGAAGACGAAGCTAGAGTCGACGAAATCCTGTGTAAACACTTGGAGCAAAGGGGTTGGATTTGCAAGCTAGCCACTTCCGAGCTTTCTGATGACTCAGCACAGCGTGAAAAGTAGATCAAAGATATATATGATAATTTTCAAAAGAAGTCAGCCTGCTACATATACCTACTGAGAAAAGTGTATAGGGAACGAGACTGGTACTTAGGTTACTTCAGCCTCGCAGATATATTGATTTACGAGGATGTGTTCTACATGACTGGGGTGTTCAAAAAATAAACGAGTCAGTTCGTGGAGCTCCAAAAACTCATGAGAAGGTTCGAATAGATCCCACAAATTAAATCTTATTTGAAGAGCGATAGAGCATGTCTAAAATTATTTTTTAAAAGTAACAGAAAAAATCAAATATGGCAAGGGGATGATATATACCAATGATATTCCGAGAACAAGTTAAAAAAAATATAGAAATATATTTTTTCGATACTTAAATCTAATATTTGTTATATATTGTAAAACTATTTTTTAAATAATAATAGTTATAAAAACTATATCTGTCATTACGCTATATCTGTCTTTGATTTGGTTTTTCATTCAGATATTTAAGTGAGAAAGGTAAAATAATGTTATTTAACAAAGAATCCTAGAATGAGCGAGTAACATGCTAAACCCTCTCTCTCTATTCAATATTTTATGTTTATCCTCATGTTTTTTATATATAGTTTGTGTAATTAATTTTTTAACAAAATACACTGAAAAGAAAAAAGAGTATCAACTCTTCACTTACAAATCACCATCCCCCTTGGTTGGGGTTCCATCCATTGTTGAATCCACCTTGGTTACCCATACCGTTATTAAATCCTCCTCCCATATTTGGGTTCATTGGTTGCTGACCCCAGCCACCTGTCATCGCTTGTTGACCAAGCATCGGATTGTACATGGGTTGCTGACCCCAGCCTTGTTGTCCCATACCCATTTGTCCCATTTGGCCCATGGGCATTTGTCCCATTCCCATTTGTCCCATGGGCATTTGTCCCATTCCCATACCCATCTGGCCACCCATTTGTCCCATCATCATGCCTCCTTGAATTTCGATAGAGAGTAAAACTCTTCCGGCGCTTCTCCCATTATAAAGAAGATCGACATATTCTATTTTTTAAAAAGAAATTATATTAAAATTATTATAATTTTATTTAAATATTACAATTCTGAATGTTATTAGGAGAATTGAAGGCTTTCATGAGGTTGACTGTGCCTTCTCCGATCATATCGTTTGAGACCATATCGTCGTCCCAAACCTGCACTCTCAGAATCTGATCGTTGCTTCTCTGGAACACGAACGTCTCACTCCATCTCGGTTTTTTGCCACCGCCTTGAATAGGTGAAGTTTTTCTGCTATCATTACCATACATAACAACACAGAAAGGATCCTAAATTATTTAAAGAAAGTAAATGAAAAGAGAAAGGGTTTGTTTAATTGGTTTCATGTTTTTTGTACCATCTTGCTGAAAGTATCAGTATCTCTAGTGAGCATGCCTTCGATGGGCTTCACAATTATTGACATTGATAATATTTGGGGTTATTTTTTTGTATTATTCGACTTGACGATTATATCTGAAAATATAATTATTATAAATTATAGGTATCATTAAGGGGATTTTAATAAGGCAAAAAATTAATGTAGATAGTTCATCTCATTTAAAAAAATATAAATTCGTTTCGGACAGAATGTAACAAAAAATATATAATTTATTCGTGATAACTTACAATCTTATAGAAGTAACTGTGAAACGTCATAATTACTTTTTGTAGAAAATAACATAACAAAAAAACGATAAAAGTCCATCAAAAAGCCAAATAGAAAAACGAATCAATTAAAAACTAATTTATTGTGCTAAGTCTTTTTTAATGTTTCAATAATAGGTAACTTTTTTGTTAATATTCTCAATAATATATCAATCAATTAACGATTTGAAAGGCTAATATATTTTTTTTAAAATATCATTTTTATATTATTGAATTCTTAAAAAAAAAAAAAATTAATAAAAACTGAGCATATCATAATAATAATCAAACATAAAAAATATTGAGTCTTTTTTGTTTGATGATATGAAATTGAAGATAAATAAAGAAAAAATATATCAGTTGTTTCTGTGTATATGACTCTTCATTCATAACACAAATATATGCAAGGTCAATTATGATTCTACAAAAACTGCGAAACTCAAGAAAGTAATATTTCAAAATATTGAACTCCTGAGAAAAACATTGATGAACTAAAGCTGAAATCTAATATCAACGATATATAACGAATATAAACATATTAAATCTGTTCCAATTGACTTGTTTCAGCCCCAATCGAATATTCTGCTCTTAACTAAAAAATATATTGATGTTATTATTTATATGAACATGTTAACCAACCTAAATCAATTACGAGTTTTTTTAATGTTATCAGTAAATCTTTAAAAAAATAAGGTAGTATCTGGTCATTCGAGGTTTATATAAAATATATATCATCTATATATAATATATTATACATTCGATAATAACAACAACAACAACAAAAATGGTAAGCAGTGGCCCAATCCTTAGAAAAAGAATCATCAAAAAGAGAACCGCAAGGTTCGTCAGATTTGAGTCAGATTGCTACCCCGGCAGAATGACTGGCAGCTGGAGAAGACCCAGAGGTAAATCTATATATCCCGACTCATCCCCAACACCACCAAAATCAATCATCACCCTTCACATATAAATAATACTAAGTCCATAGGTATCGATAATAGAGTTAGAAGAAGATTTAGAGGCAACAAGCCTATGCCAAAGTCTGGTTACGGATCTGACGCCAAGACCAAGTTCTTCCTCCCCAACGGCTACAAGAAGTTCCTGGTGAAAAATAATAAAGATTTGGAGGTACTCTTGATGAACAACAGAACATTCTGTGCTGAGATCGCCCACAACGTGTCTTCGAAGAGCAAGGCCGCGTTGGTGAGACGAGCCCAACAGCTAAGAGTGAGAGTCACTAATGCCAGAGCCAAGGTCAGAACTGAAGAGAAAAAGCCTGAGGCAGCATGATATCCCAATAATTATCGACAAACAATTGTTGTCGTTGATATATGTCCCTTGCCAACACAATCAATTTATTTAAATAAAGATAAAATCAGAATTAAAACTAAATATTTATCTATCTTAAATTAAAACATAAACCAGTTAGATTTATTGTTAAAGAAATAGAGAAATAAACGAAAAAATAAAAATTGGTCAATTGTTATTGTTGTGTACGCTCGATCTATCAGAAATTTATTATTTTTCATCGACCTAAAACAAAACTTGTTTAGGACTGCCGCTTAAATCCCTCCTGCTACCTGAAAATATAGCTACGCGAGATTATTCACTTTTTCCGTGAGCATTATCAGGCCGCAGAGGAGGAGGACTCGCGTCATATCCTAGCCGAGTCGACTACCCAATCGAGTTTGATTTCCTCAGAGTCTCCACTTCTCCGAGCAATTTCTGGTACTTTGTTTGTAATTCAGGAGGGGGCGGAACAGTACTGATCTGTCTCATTCCACTAAGAGGGAAAGAATCTCGTTCAAGCTGGCTATTTTACCTTTCGTATTGAGTCGCATCACTTATTAATCGACTGTGTCTTTCTTTCAGGCCGCTCAACGCAGAGTTAGAAGATATTATCTAGTAAAAACAATCAAGTAAGTTATATACATACGAGATATATTGATAAAATATTAGGGGTTAGGGTACTTTTTGAGTGAGCTGGTGATTTTAAGATTTTAGTCCAACAAAAATCTGGTTCAACCGTTCTGATTATCTTGCCTTGGTTTTATCCCCGTCCCTCAACAAGTTCTTTATCCTCTAATTTTCCAATTAGAGACGCTACAATTCAGCTGGATTAACTATTCTATTTTGCTAATTGATCTTTCTGCGTGTTTCAATTATCTGTTCCTTCAATATCTTTATCTGCTGGTCCAAAGCTGGGTCCTCGGGCTCTAACTCTTTATACACAGGGACAGTATTTACATTGAATTTCGCCCTCACTTGCTCTTTGAGTTTGGCATTCGTCTGCTCCAGGTTCGTCAGGGTTTCGTTTTCGGTGATCAGAGCAACTTTGATGGGATTACTATTTGCGTTTAACGCTTGCTGAGTCTTGAGAGCCTGCGTGGATTTAATAGTGTCGGCGAGAACATCTCTGAGGCCTTGTGCTTGAAACTAGAGTTCGGCTATCTGATTCTCACATGAGCTATGTTTGCCTTTGGCGTAGTTGAGTTTGTTGCGGAGATAGTCCACTTCGAATTGGTACTTGCGAAGATCCTTGGCTGGTTATTCGAATATTGGAACTCTCACTTTTCGGAATTCGGCATTGAATTAGGAGTCGTTTCGAGTCATTTATAAAAATTGTCAAGCTATAAAATAGTCAAATATTTTTATAAATCTATACACAAAAATGTTAACTTAAAGATCTCTTAATAATATTACATACATATATATTTTTTAAAAATTATATTAATATCAATATTATAAAAAAGACTAGGACTCAATAATGATATCTGCCAAAGACTATGAAATACTATTTGACATTCTAAACAGTAGGTAGGATACCCTTGATCGAGTCGTGGAGAAGTTCGTTAAAGCATTTAACTCTGATTTCGTAAGCATCTTTCGGCCCTGTTCAGCACTCTCCAGTTTTTTATCTCTCAATGTAACACAAAATACCAAAAAACAAATAATATCAGCAAATTTATAACTATCTGAACATCCAATACTCTTTTATCTATCTCTTTACTATTTATATATTCTCTCTTTCACAATGGAGCAATACTTCAACAACAACAGCAACAAAAAAAAAATAATCATAAATCAATTTTTAAATAACCATTTAATAATAATACTAAAATAAATATATAAAAAACAAACTCTAATTTTTTATAGCTTCTGACAAAATTGCAAAGAATTATATGTTTGTTCTTAATATTGGATTTATACAGAACTGAAGGATTGAAGAAGAACCCTTTTGCAGGAATCATATTTGAAGCCTATGAAAAGGCAATCGAACCCTACTAACGCAAATTTGTTTCTGAAATCGTGCTGGACTCCAAAAGAGATAGAGTAAAACAAAACGAAAATATATATATATATTTCAATTACATTTTTTTCAATTTATATTATTAGTACGCCAAACTCAAACTTGAAACACTGAACGAAGAATACTAAATGTACCACGACCAATACAAACCACGAGAGGAAATGGAGAGTTTAAAAAAGGGTTTTATCGAAAGTGCCCCGAAGTTGCCACCCAGTCGGCTTCATGAAGTTCGCACGATAGTCCCGGACTACCACCATAATAAATAAAAGAAGGCCTGTCCCACTTCCTAACCCTTCCGAAAAGACAGCATCAGAGAACAGGACTACTCCTCTGATGGTTTCGGGGCTACTTTTCAACGACCACTTCCAACATTCATCCCGATAAGTAGCAACTAACTGAGCTGGATGGCACCTGGTATCATCTACGACCTCGGATGGGACAACAGCAGCGATCGGTAAAAACGTATCGCTAAAGGTCGAAGTTTCTTGATAAAGGTGGAAACAGCCATACTTTCCCAGGAATAAGCAAAATAATTTACCCGCATAATGGATGAGTACCCATTTTTCATCCAGGCAGAATTCAAGCCAACTTCGGTACTGGGCGTAGTAATTAAAAATCCAGATATATGTGCCTAAATCCTACCACGTCTCGCAGGCAGTTAAAAGTATGAGTAGTGCTTCGATAGGATCATAGAAGCCCCTCTTACTCGCCACATAATATTCGCAATTTCGCAAGTGCTGACCCGCATCATCTTCCCGCCAAACATTCTGGCGTACGTCCTCGTCAAGTTTATGACAACCTGTCAGAGCGAATCCATCCCCAATGCATAGAAAATGGTGCCTTTGGTCCATGCCTTGCTAGTATATTGCATAAGGAACAAGCTCGTGGATCCCAAGGTAATCGAGCCTAAGATTAAATAACTAGCTTTGAGATTTCCTGGAAATGAAGGGTTGAGCACGATGTGTAAGATGATTGCAGGAGCCAATATTTGATTGTTATATTGTTAATAAAAGAGAGTTTTTTTTATAATATCTTATTTGAAGATATATTTATCATTTTTTTCCCACACAAATCTCTTGAGGTTTAATTTCCACTAGGATTATGTGTATTACATATTTTTTATATCTAATTTGAATATGTTGAAATCAAGATCCATATATATGTATTATTGGGATTTAAGTAATACTTCGTAATTTAATATTATTAATCAATTATATATTTATATACATATACATGCTATATCAAGATAATGAATTATTATCTATCAATCGTAAAAATCTACAATTATGCATTATGCATTCATGTATTTTTTGTATTTTTCAATCAAACAATATAATAATATAAATATATAGATATATTATATAATCCTAATAATCTATCAAAAACAACTCTTTTTTTTAAACAAAGATGGAGATGATGACATTTGCGATAGAAAATGGATACGCCTAAGGTATCCTAAGAGGATTGAGATCTTCTTTTTTGACTGAGCAGCAGTATATGCAAGTCAAAAACTGTTCCAGTCTTGCTGAACTCAAATCTGTAAAATAATCATCATAATCTATACATATATATTTGACTATCCACATATTCAATAATTCATAATCATAATAATATAGTTTCTTGAAGATACTGATTATGGACCGTATGTTGTTTCCGAGGGCTCTAACTTCCCCATATCTGTCCTCCGCTCCAAGCTCAAGAAGAAAGTAGCCGATGAAATGGAATACATCAGTTGCAATTCCACCGGAGTCCTCTGCGAGTTCATCGATATCATGGCCATCAAGTACCAGATCGACAACGTCGTCAACCTCATCGAAGGACTCAAGAACAAAGTCGACTATGATGTGCTCATCGCCAATATCGACCCTCTCGGATACTTTCCGGAAATTAGGAACATCAAGGTTTTGGAGGGGGATGACTACTCCGGACTGTACAGAGATGTGCTCATTGACACCCCTGTCGGACCCTACTTCATGAGGTTTTTGGAGGAAGAAATGGCCAAAGCAGGTGACTCCAGGACCATGAACGAAGTTCAGAACATCTTCAAGGAGATCAAACCAGAATATATCAGGACATCTTTGAAGCGTCTCTGGCTCGAAGACTTCTATGAGTTTTGCAGCGAAAAACTCAATCCCACCTCCACAGACATGCTCGGAGATCTCATAAAGTTCGAGGCAGACTTCAAGACGATCCAGGTGGTCTACAACTCGATAGGGAACAAATAACTTAATACGACAGCCAAAGTCATTGAAGCCAGAAAAAAGCTCTGTCCGTCTTTGGGCTACTTGTATCCTGACTGCAAGAACGTACTGCTCAACGCCACAACAGTCGACCAGCTGAAAGAAGCAGTCAAAGGTTTCGCGAACTATTACGATATTGTGAACGAGGCTCCCGATCCAACGAAACGTGAAGATTTTTCTGCAGCCCAAAAGACTCTGGACGACATCATGTATGATGAAGAGTGCAAACGATACGCATTTGCATTTGACCAGGCGAATCAGTTTGCCGTGTTCTATGCATATCTGAAGCTCAAAGAACAGGTATAATGATATAAACAAATAATATTAATAATGTATCTACTTTATGTTTTTATATATTTTTAGGAAATTCGAAATATCGTATGGATGGCAGAAATGATTTCTAGAAGTTTGGGCAAGAACCACCCAGGTTGGAGAAAGGTTATCGTCCCCTTTTCGCATCTTGCTTGAAAAATATCTTCATAGAGCTCTAGCTATAAAAAATAAATAAATACCATAACTTAATTTGATTTGATTTAATTTAATTTAACTTCGTTCAGTTTTAAAACAAAATAGCAATAGGAATGTCAAAATATATTCATTTTGTTTGTATATCTATAGATGTATATTTATATGAGTATTCAATAAATATAGGTTAACTATTAATTAATTAACTAACTAACTAATTAGTTCATTAATTAATCTTATATATGTTTTTTTATTTTTTTATTTTCATTTTTTAAAAATTTGAATTATGTTATGTATTAAATAGTTATTAATTATTTTTTTGTATTAGACAATAATTACAGGAAAGAATTAACGTATTATTTCCATCGGCATAATCATAAGTATATATATATATTATAATCATAATAATCCAGCTATATAGATGAAATAAAACCAAAAGAAGACATTTAAAGTAAGTGCTGCTCTCGAAGCCTTCAGACAGCCAGAAGCCATCGAAAGTAAAAAATAGGAGATACGAGCCAACCTTCAGAACATCAAACAAGTATTACTCAATATTTTAAAACTTTTAGTTATCCATAAATAAATATATTGGAAGAAACTTTTGCTAACTAATAACAGAAATATTATGAATTGTATACTATTTTTTCTGTAAATATTCTTCTTTTCTACTTCAACTTACATTATCCTTTATTTACACCCTTTTATCTTTTCAAAGAAAAACCTTGAACGATAACGAATCATTCGAAACCTGAAGTAAGAGCAACATATTTTGAGGGAGGAGTGTATTCGCAACGAGTAGGAATCCCAAAGAATACAGAGACGGTTGGTGGAGATTCGCAGCCTCATGCAGAACCCTAACCACTACGAACAGCTCAGGGAGAATTTCAGAAGACTCAGATTGTAACTAGGCATCGAATTCTTCATGGTCCAATAAGACGATATCGATCCAGACAATATGACTTATGAAGTATACAATCAAATAAATTTAACAATAATATAACTATCTATATAACAAACTGTACTTATTTATTTTTTAAACATACAGCAACTCCTTGAACTTGGCGAACGTGTTGGCAAGGTATCGAAAGGATTGAACTAAAATGCTATCAAAGCGTTACCTCGAATAAACTATAAAGCAGACCTAGAAGAAAAAACATGCGCTGTCTGCTGCGATGAGTTCAATGAAGGGGATCTGCTCGTGAAGTTGAAATGTACGCATTATTTCCACGAAGAATGCATTGCTTCCTGGCTGAAGAATGAAAAAATATGTCCGCTCTGCAAAAATGAGGCTGTGTGACTATTATACAAAAATATATTTAACTCCAATAAGAAAATGAATATTTTTTTTAACTAAGACAATCTTAAAAAGAATGATAATATTTTTTTAAAAATGAAAAAATAAATGGGTAGTAAACAATTTTGGACTATAAATAAAATATTTATGTCAGAAAATGATAAATGTATTTATTCAGCTAATAGGTATCAGATAGTCGAAGAGCTATAAAGAAGAAAATGTGTGTCACTACAGAGAAGAAATAGATTCAATAGGAGAAGAAAGAAAGGTAAACAAAAATCAATATCTTTTTGAATAAGTATTTTCCGAACGAGCTAATGCTTCTTTTCTTAGTTCCTCCTACCACTCCTTCGCCTTTTGGCGCCTCTCCAACTCTTTCTGTTGAGATTTGAACTCTCCATCTTCACGTTCTCTCTTTGACAGTTTGGTCTAGATTGCACCAAATACCTTCACCGACACAGGCCTATACTCCTGCTTCGGAATCGATTCGAGCGTGCTCTTTTTCTTCGTTGAATGTATACGTTGGGTGTTGTTGCTTGTGTTCTGTGTTTGTTTTGAAACATCATTTATTAACCTTTGGTCTGTCTTTTTAGTTATCAACTTGTTTTGAGAATATGGGTTTTGGGTCGTCACCATGTCTTACAGGTCAATTTACTAGATTTATTAGATATTGATCTCTTTATTGTCTCCATAACTGATTTATTTCAGAAACGGGTGGTTGAGAAGTTGTACTGCTGTCAGTCGCTTTGAAGGGTTGGTATCCAGACAGCAATATAGAAACTTTTAGCAATGGCGTGATATGTTCGGGGGTAGAGGTGGCTGGATGCCCGAAGCGATATACCGAATGATTTATTCAAATTTATTGCTGATATTTGACCAGGGAGGCCGTCCAGTCAACATTTCGATAACTGTACATCCCAGACTCCAAATGTCGGCACTAAACGTATGCCCAGAACGTTTCAAGACTTCAGGAGCCATCCAATAGGGAGTACCTTTGAGCGACTTGCATAGTTATCCGACATTATCTTAAATGGGAGATTGTTTTCCAAGAACTTTTGCAGTCCCAAAATCTGACAGTTTCGCAATTCCCTCTTCGTTAACCAGAATATTTGCTCCCTTAAGATCTCGATGGATGATTCCCAGTCCGTGCAGATACTTGAGAGCACCGAGGATCTGCTTGGTCATATTAGCTGTCTCCCTCTAAGTTAATGCTTGTTTCGTTACTAGATCTTTGAGACTGCCTGGAGTGACTTTTTCTAGAACAATTTCTACGCTCGATAGATCTTGTGAAACGTCGAAGTGGTAGTACCGTACAATATTGGTGTGATTAAGTTTTTTTAGTAGGGTTATCTAATTTTTGAGGTTCTAGATCTCGAGGATGGCATCGTTTTTAGTTTTGGAGCGCAGGGTTACGATCTTCATAGCATATGACTTTTTGGTTAGGGTATCCATGCATTCGTAAACCTTCCCGGAAGTGCCTTCTCCGAGAAGTGTGGTGCGTTTATAGACTGGGGGCTGAGTGGGTTTGATGACTACAGTTTGGGGTGCTTCTTCGGGTTTGCTGCTTCCGAAGCCCATTATTTTTTAAATTGATAAAATGCTAAAAATATGTACTTTTTTCCTAATTGTTATTTTATTAAGAATATAAGAATCACACATACACTATATATATATATATTCTGTATTATGTTATAATATATTTTATTGATAATAACATATTATATTACAAGTTATATTTTGTATAAAGTCCATACATAATCTATTGAAAACCAGAGTTGTGTGAAGTAGCGTGAAAATAATTGTTTCTATGAATTCAGTTTAAACCCATAAAAAATAGGCAGCATTCACCGCTTACAGTGCTTAGTTCAAAACAGTGTTATAATCAACCCAGTCCTTTTTCAAAGATGCTCGCAATGAGTAACTCAGGTGCCATCCATCAGCTGAAATGGTTGGGAACATCTCTGAGTTCCAGTTTCCTCCTTTGGACTACGGATATAACATTAAACTATAATTTCTAAAGATCTAGATGTATGGTTGTATGTTCGCGTTTCTGGGAATCGCCAATGTCTTTGCGATTCCCATCAACATGCTTGTACTGCCTAAAGTTTCTATTAAAAATATGAAATTAGTTGGAAAGGGGGGGTTCGGGGATGTCTTCGTAATCAAGGGTGACGACGATAAAGACTACATCGCGAAACGCATTCCCTTCAACGGCGCTGATTTCTTCAAATTAAATAAAAAACATAATAAAAAAATAGAAAATATATTTCAGTAAATCCTCATTGAGTTTCTCTTCTACAAGATTTGCGACAAACTGCAAATCGGCCCGAAGGTCTAAGAAAACTGCGGCTTTGAAATTGTTTGTTTTGATGATTGCATCGAGTTTTACCTGGAGAAATGCGAGAACTATCAGACAATTAAAATGACAAGCCAAGTCGAGGAGAGGATCAGATACTGCGTGCGGCTGCTGCACCACTTCCACATCATCCACAAGGACATCAAGCCAGCCAACATCCTCTTCAGTCCCTCGAGACAGCAGGTGGTTCTGACTGACTTCGGACTGACTCACTTCGTCGACGAAAACATCGGTGAGAAGAGTTTGACAGTTCCTGAAGGGACCACATCGTATATGTCATAATAAATGAATCAATTAATGAAATAGCGAAGGGTAGGTTTTATAGACCTGTACTGGAACGACGTTGCTGGCATGAAAAATACAATTGCAATGTTAAAAAGAAATCAGAATAAAAATAAGAATAACTTGCTATAAATTGGAAATTCTCCCTCTCTTCATGAAATACAGATTGGTTCTTATTATTTCTCACTCCGACGTTTATATCATTACCTCTATAGCAGCACAGTGGTCAACTAAATCACAGAAGGGGAAGGATGGTCTCCGGTAAAAACACTTATTAATTAAATCATAGAAGTCCACAAACAAAACCCTTAGCGAAATCAAGAAATGACAGGTTAATTAATCCGAAATGTATCATCTTCTGAGAAAACGGCAGAACACTTTGCAGAAATAGGAGAAAAGATTTTTGGATTGGCCAGAATCGGGAGGTGTAAATTAGCGAGAGTCGCACTTTAGGAAGAGTTCCGCTCGTTCAAACCAGAAATCGTCAAGTCAAATGAAATGGAGATGGTGTTCAGGTTGGCCATCCAACACTTCGATGCACAAATGTATGTAACCCAGACTGTGAACATTAATGAAGTTAATAAAATCTGGCAGATGGTCGAGTGCCTTGCTGCCAAATTTTCATCTGACGCGGCATATCGAGAGTAGCTCTCGTATCGGCGGTCCCTTCTCAATTTTCTCAATATCGAGGGAGCCAATCGTGAAATGTTATTCCCTTGTCTCCGTAACCTCGTACACTCACTGAATTTCAAACAACTCAAGAACTACTGCAGTTTTATTTACTGGAAAATCAATCCAGCCTACCTGAGAATCATTTACGAAGAGCTGCCGCACTCCCCGATGGAGAATGAACACAAACACTTTTTGATGCTGTGGATTTCTTAAACCACTGGTAGAGCCCGAGAGATGGAGGAGATGATTTCGTCGCTGAAGCAGTTGAAGACATTTGACCAGAATATCGTCGTATTTTGGGAAGCGCGAATGAAGTCAAAGTCCAACCCTTCGTAAAGGCATAAAATTTAATATCAGATCGTCAATGAATCTGCCAAGGCCATCAGTCATTGTCGATTTCTGAAGCCTTATGAATTACAGTCAAATTTAGACTACATCCTGCTTTTAGTTGAGGATCCGGCCATTCCTGCTAAACAACGACTGATGTATTTAAAGAAAGAGTTAGAGAAATATAGTAAACCGAGTGGTTGTTGTTTCTCTCATCACATCAGGTTCAATCTGCTGCTTAAGACTGCCTACCACAACTATTAATAGTGTTAATAGTTCAGTATAATCAGTCATTATGTTCGGATGGCCATGGAGTCTCTTTCAGGCGTTTTGCATGGACCTGGTTCCACCTATAATTTACATACAATGGTCCTTTTCGTGAAAGTCTGCAGAAGTTCTATAAAGCAATCCTGGTACATCCGCGAGGCAAATCTTTAGGCCGACAGAACATTAAATGTGAACCATATTCAATTCTTCATTCCTACCGCTGAATACTAAATTTTTGCTGACATACTCGAGCTACTCTCATTTTCACCCCATTTCATTCGCTTGAGACAACTGGCCCATAGGTTTATCAAATCCATGTCGCTGTTCACAGAATGGAATCCACAAGTGGCTACCATCTGCACAAAATTATTCGATGTTTGTGTCTAATCTAGACTTTTTCAAGAAGCAACTATTCTGAATGAGTATCGGGAACGTAGGTTTGAAGAAATGGAGCAAAAACTAATCAAAAGAGGAGAGAAAATCCAAGCGACTTCCTTTCTGTTTCTCAAGTACAAATTTTAGAAGCTCAGGAAGCAAAAGGACAAGAAGGCGGTTTTAGAGATTCTGAAGCAGAGTCGATAATCCATCGAAGAATACATTCGGGATTTCAATATTGAAGTGGCGGTTCAAGTGATTGAAGTTTGCATATGGACTGGGTAATACGCCTAGGCGCTCAACAACTGGCAGTCACTCCACGAAAAATTTCAAGACATGGTCGGAAGTTTCTCTTTATCTTTCATATCGAAAATTTTCATTATACTGTTTCCATTGAGAATTAAAATGTTTAAAGTTCACTCTCCAAAAAATGTTGAATAACTATTGTCTTTGATCCAAGGTCAAAAACTCGATGAGGACTCAATCTACTTTTCCGTCTGGGAAGTTGTCCACTATGGTCAGACCAAACTCAAGCCAACAACACAAATTGTTTCCTTCTTTGAGAAAATTAGTCCTTTAATTTTGACTATTACGTTTAAATGCGATATGAAATATTTAAGTCGTCGTTTTCAATAATGTTTTATTAAATATTTGAACTGGTCCGTCTTCCTTGGAAATGCGGTTGACATCGTGGCTATCTGCACTGGCTTTATCAAATAAAACAATTGGTTGTAAGGGAATAATTTGGGTAACCTTCTACTAGAAGTTACTTACTTTTTTTGCAAGAGAGCAAATCGCAAGAAAGCTTTCGCCTTTTTTGCTATGGTTTGTGAACGTGGATTTCTATAATTCAAAGCCGGTTCCTTGAGAAGCATGCTCATCTGTCAGGTCAGGTCTTCTATTCACTACCTAAAGTACTAGTATCAGGCAGGAATAGACTGCACCCACTATGTTTTAATGGTAAAGAAGGCCTCACAAGGCAGGGACAAAATCGTATTGAACGATCTAAAGTTCATCATGTTGAGTCATAAAGCTTTGAAAAGAACTCGGAGATATGTGCGATGGATGATCAAGCTGGTGAAGTATTGCCAAAGTAATTGCTTTAACACTCCTAAAGAATGGTAAGAAATTCCAATTTAGTATAAAAACTATTGTGTCGACCATGATTCTATCAGAGAGAGAACTTTAAAAAAATAATTTTGGTAGGAAAAATGGGTGTCTATTCTTTAGGTAAATTCGGAAAATGATCAACACACTATGAAAGATTGACTTTATCGATTCAAAAATCAATCTCAAACTTTCCGTAAAAAATATTTGTTTGTAAGAAAGGATGACCTTGAAGATAAATAAATGCAAATTTTTGCAAATCATAAATTATATTGTAACTCTTCGCCAATATACTAAGACAACTTCATATTCCTAAAAAAAAAATATTTACTATCACTATTTCCTAAAATTTAAGCTGCATGAACGGTTATATAAAAAATAAAAAAATAAAAAAAATTAAATGATGATAAAACTTGTTATATTTAATCTTGCTTTTTATTAATTGCTTATAAAATTTTAAAAAAATATAACAACAACAAGAAATAAAAAATCCTACATTTTTGAAGAAAACAATGTTTTATACACCTGAATTTGTTAATATCTAATGTCCTTCCTAATATGGTGATGAATTACAGCAAATGCTCGCCAATTTTTATATTAAAGGTTTTAAAATTCATTAAGACTATAATTTTTGTTGGATACTTTCCATATCATCTTCAAATGGACAGGATGATGTGAACTCACAAACGCTCAAGTGTTTCTTATCTACCCTACGCTGCTATAACATAATACATTTTAATACTTTTATTTATATCGATTGTATGATTTTAATCTGTAGGATATAAGAAGGGTATCATTTTTATTCTACCTTAAAATATAATATCTCATTAATAAAAAAAAATATAAAAAAGAAATAGAATGACTTTATTTATACTTTTATAGTCAATCATTACATCATCTATAAACCCAAACGAACGAAAGGAGAAGCCAGTA
>JAHDVE020008698.1:0-61659 GCA_022606495.2 Halesus radiatus | reverse complement strand
AAATTTATTACTTCGTTATCGGTCCACGGTAGGAAATTGTTTCTGCTTCGCGAATCTATATGTACAAAAATCAATGTAATTTTTTTTGTCCCCGATGTTCTCGCAAATCACTGGACCGGTTTCGCTGAAAATAGCAGAGTTTGTTTTCATTTGTTCCGTAAATTTTTTAAAAGTAGTTTGAATGAAATCCAATATGTAAAACTGTTGCTATAACGGTTTAAAATTAGTATGAAAAACATTGAACCCGCCATGTTTTATTTTAACACTCTGGTTAGCCACAGACTGCATATTCAAAAGAAGAATGTTTTTTTAGTAAAATATTATCAAAATGGAAAACACGAGTACCTACTTAAGAACTTTACGATTTAGATATATTTTGAAAAAATAAACATTTTGAATGAAATAAAATATTCAAATAAATGTTTCTTTATTTGCAAATAGTTACTTTAGCTGTCAAATCAATTATGGCAACCTTATGACAAGCAAGAATTTAAAACTTCCTAACTTTATTCCGAATTCCGAGCAAGGCCGGGTACACATCAGCTAGTTAGTGAATAAATCTTATTTTTCAAATTGCCTTGAGTGCCTCGTTCACACGTTATTGTGTGATGAATAATACTAATCGACACCTGAAAAGATACAGCCTACTCTTAGTCAAGGAGCAATGCACGCCACTGGAGTATACTTCACAAGACACCCAACTATCTGATTTTATGAAACGTGAAATATATTAATCAATATAATAATTTTTTTACTCAATCTTCTCAGTTCCGAGTTCTATTCCCATGGAACCCGCAACCTTTGGATTCTTAGTAAAGGATATTTTGAAATACATTATCAATAGATGGGGCTCGTGTGTTAATATTTGTACAGCTCCCTTAGGGTGATTTTTTACAAAAACGAGGCTTAATGAAATATCAAAATATTGTAATGATTATTACACTTATCCCTGCCATCAGTCTTAACATATTTTTTTCAAACTCACCCTACTTATAGTAGACTAAATGCTGTAGAAATGAGATCTCTGAGTCGAATGTGTGCTAAAACCATGTATGATCGTGTGAAAAATGTTGAGATTCGTAAAGAATGCAAGGCTGATGTAAGCGTAGTGAGCAAGATTAAGAAAGGACGCTTAGATGGTTTGGGCATATAGAGCGAATGAACGAAGAAAGGAGTGTAAGGAGAATATATGACGTGAACGTGAATGGAAGTAGAAGCCGGGGACGACCAAGGAAGACATGGCACGATCAAGTGAATCAAATACTTGAGTCGGGCATGTCAGAAGTCGGAATAACAGAAGAGAATGTATGAGACGTTGTATGAAAGTGAGTGAAGCAAGAAGTGTATGCCAAGATCGAGTTGTTTGGCGGCCCGTCCTCTCTACCTACCCCTTCGGGGAAATGACGTGATGGTTAGTTATTTAGTTAGTTAGCCCCAATTAAAATAATATTACTTAATTATATGTAAATGAAATTCTCAACATGGGAAATCCTGGTGAGGATACCATTTTGTTATAGTTACTGTTTTTTAAAAAGGAGGTCTACTAATAATGTGTATTCGATATCAGCTGACTAAGGTTAAGTATTTTGTTTTAGGTATGTTATCTTTTTTAATAATTTTAAAAATATGCATTTTTTGAATAGACCTAATGTTTCTATATTACGACAAATTTAATCAATTTTACGAAAACAATTTTTTTTCTCTAATCCTTAATGATAATTCCTACGAAGATCTTTAGAGAAGATCGAAATCTTTAAATCTCTCGCCAGTATAATTTGTCAGTTATTTATTTTTTGCAGTATAGCGACGATATTCTCTATTTAAGACCACATAAAAAAGTACCAGATAAAGGGGCACTTTCCTCTACTATTGTATTAGAGGAATATGAATAAAACTAATGTTTATTTTATTTGAGAATTAAATAAAACACTCGGAACAGGATGCCAGTAGCAACTGATTGATACACGCTGACACTAACTGAATATTCCGAATCCAGTTTTCCACGTGCTTGGTAGTGTTAGTGTTATATTTTCATGTCTAACAGGTAGTTACTGTGAAATAATAATTTCTGATACCTGAACAGTGAACACTTACTTTATCTGGCAAGCCCTGTCGCATATTAATGGCGTGTTTTTAAAAATCAAGCATTTTGGCAGTTCCGGTATGACCATGCATCAAAGCCAACTGTACGGGAGTCCTGTGTTCTGTGTCTCTCAATGTTACCACTGCAGATAAATGCCTCTCGTCTCCCTGATTCTTCAGCGCAGTGCCGCCCGCCCCGTCATCCCAAACACTTCATCGGCTAAACGCAGCAGTCGGCTGACAGAGGGAAAGTTTAAAAAGTGCAGAGACGTGCGATTGCCGCTTTTGTCTTGACTGTTTTAGCACGCACTATTTTACCATAGTCAATATTCGTGTAAATTGTATTTTTTAATGTTAAAAAACTCAAGGAACACGTGAAGTTGGCACGAAGGCAAACGTTCCGGGCCACGGCGCCGCGGTCAGACGTGCTGCGACTCTGTTCGTTGAGTTCGTTCGAGATCGGAATTTTTCTGGCAACATCGACAGCCGCTTCAACCCCCTTCGTAATAACCCGTGCAGAAATAATATTTTAAAAGGAACTTGGAAGGAACCTAGACTCTATTTGTACACCTCAAATGCATTTTACGGTAAATACACTTCTGCCGCCTGTCTGTGGGTCCAGATTTTCTACATGGCAGGTTTCTCTCACAGGATTCCAAAGAGTTAACGAATCTGGGCGAGTTACAGAGTTAGAGATGTCTTGTTTACACAAAGTTTCGGTAATTTTTCACAGTCGCACGGCGTGTAAACAGATTGCCTCCAATCCCGGAGTTGCCGAAAGAGTTACCTCTGGTCGGGTTCACCAGTGACGTGGGAGATTATAAATATATGAAAAATAGAATCAGAACAACGTAAAATATTTGCCTGACCTGAATAATAACCTGGCAATATTCGAAACATTCCTACTATCATCATAATAAGCGATAAATATTTCTTATGCAATGATAGATAATATAGAGGACTTGAACCGGATACATTTATCAATTATTACCTATGAATTATTTGAAACTGTGGCTAGATTATTGTTTGTTTTGAATAATCAGGTTTTAGTTTTTTTTTAACTAGCGGTCCAGTTATTCCACCCAGGCATCGCGGGTTCAATCAAAACCACCTGCAACACAAAGCCGAGACACTACATAAAATCAACTTCTTAACTTGTATGATTTTAAATTAAAATAAAAATGTTTTTTAAAACATTTAAACGTTTCAGATATATATATATTTTTTTTTGATTTCCTCATACACTTTAATCGGCCGATTTGATTCATTGTCCCGGCCTTGTGATTTAGGTGGTTTTGGTTCTAGCAGACTGCAGCCGGTTACCGGTCGATTTTTCCCGGCCGGTGCTGATTTGTATCGCAATAGACCTGCCCTAACGTGCCATTTCGACGGCTGGAGGTCACGTGACATCAATTTTGGCAACATCCTAGTTCACTGCCGTCCACATTTGTTTCTGACTTGATTTTGACTGCGGTAAACAAATTATAAATATTGCATCTATAAAAGGGTTAACCAAAATATTCGGTATTTGTAAACTAGGCTAAACTTTTTTTATTTATTTGGCTTATTTCCCTACTGTCCACCGGTGCCGAAATCAGAGCATCTTCCCTTGAAATACCGGTAGAACAAGGACAGCATTCCCACCTGCTCCAAAGTTTGCAATCCGTTTGTTAAGAGGGGCGAATCTATCAAACGGACCGCCTGTTTCTGCGCGAAGTCAAGGGTTATTTTCAAATATTTTGGACCCGCGACCAGAGGTGGCTGCCAAATTCTGCAGTGGGGCTCACTTGCGATTTATACAGGGTAAGCAGTTGTGTACTATTAAAGTATCTGCAGGCTCTGTACAATACGCCCAGCTTCTGAGACGCTAACTTTACTCTGGCTTCGATGGACCCCCCATTACCTGAGCTGGTCACTTAAGGTTACACCAAGCATCTCAACGGAGGACTTGTTGGGAAGATTACTTCCGTTAAAGGAGACTAGATTGTCATTTCGATCCCTTTTAGACGTAATCAGACATGATTGGGTCTTTGAAACATTGAACATTACCTCGAGGTTTGAAGTTTCCGAACTGATATATTGTTACTAAACCAGCTTCATATCCGTTAATATCCATCGAATCTATGGATTGTTATGGATATGAATAAAATCCGATTTTTATACCAGTTCGAAAACCTCAAACCTCAGTATCTATAATTGTCTCTAGTTTCTCATCGGGAGGGATCGATATTATCATATGCGTAGTTTTTCTTTAACTCTGTTAGAAATGACAATCAAATATTCCATCGTATGTGTCCGAATTTGGGCGCGGACGCACAACCGACTCGTACAGTAGCCAGACTGCGGAAAGAAGATATCTATGGCGAAAACCGACGCAGACTGCAGTGTTTTACCTCGAAATAACCGTCCGGTTACACCGGCACTCGACACCAGTCTGCTAGCGCGCTAAGTCCTCCGTTATTGTTCAAACAACACTTTCCGCCTATAATGATCATAGTAGGAGAAATTCAAATATTGTCGGGTAATTAATGAGAATGTTGGATTTCTTTTAAAAAAATACATATATTGCACCTCCATACCTAAACTAAACTCTCACAAATCAAAAGTTGTGACAATGGGAAGATGAACTTTGGTGTCTTTTTACACGCATGAATTTTGTTAAACTGTCATACATTTTGTTAAAAACATCAAATTCTTGATTCATGCTTAAGTCTCCGTATATATACTTAATGAAGATGATTTTCCAACTTTGACATATTTTGACTTGTGACGGATTAGTTGTGGGGTGCGATATATTATAATCATGGAATCAATAATCTATCTAATCTTACTTCCATGATCATATGTCATAACATACGTATTTACTTCTGTATTAACTCCACACAGGAGGCCCTGGGTAAAATCTCTTTCCCTTAGGGCATATCATCATTGGGAATGCTGTGTGGAGGCTCTGAAACAGAATGTTATTCTTCAACACAAATCACAGAAGGGCGTTTGAAATATTTACACTCAAAGTAAACAAACAGCAAATTGTCCGTCCGTTACAAAGAATGCAGTGAAAGCAATTTCTTTGCATATAATTTTTAATGTAGAAGCCCGGTCGGGAGATACGTCAAACAAATACATTGTTCAATTTTTGAGGAGTTTTTCTTATTTATCAGCGCGCCGCTGGAATTTCTGTTCCGGCAAAGAAATAAGTTAGAAGGTTTACAATTCTAGAAGTCACTTATTCCTGACATTTCCCGCATATTGCGAGTCGGGGCGTCGGGCGGTCAAGGCCAGGAGCTCAAACATCGCAGTTCCCGTCTTCCGTATTTGCAACTTTTATATTACATCCCGCGTTCGTCCGAATCCGGGATAATTCTCACGTTAAAGATTATTCACAAAGTAAAGATGACACGTTTTGATTTCGGCCGCTCCCACACGGGTCAGTATGAAATCAACAACGTCCGTGTACGGGCGCCAATGGAAATATACCTACGGAACGGAGCGCTTTCGGATTCTTACTTTTTTATGTGAGTAACTGCTGCCAAACGTCTGGAGCCAGTGAGACTATAGCGTCCCCAATTGGGGTATGCTGTGAGGTTGAAGGTAGCGGGGAGGGGAACTGAATGGGGAAAAAGGAGGTGGGGAAGTATCTGGCTATTCAAATCTGGTCACCAACCACGGCTAAAGTTATTTCAAGCAATGTTTCGATTCTGAATGGTAGTCTTACACCGGGGTGATGCTAAAAGTATCTAACGTGCCACAAACACGCTATATATTATTTTAATTGAATAAATTGTGAAATAACACAAATTTATCAAATAAAATTTACTTGCACACTTGCTG
This sequence comes from Halesus radiatus, assembly GCA_022606495.2. Classification (NCBI taxonomy): domain Eukaryota; kingdom Metazoa; phylum Arthropoda; class Insecta; order Trichoptera; family Limnephilidae; genus Halesus; species Halesus radiatus. Next base: position 55,746 of record JAHDVE020008698.1, on the reverse strand, counting down.
ACCTCCGGATTCGTAGCCGAGGTTCGTGACCGCTCAACTACGGAGGCCGTTACTGCACCCGGCTTATGATAATTCCTTAGCGACCATCCAGGGAGCGGCCTAGAAGCGAAGGGAAGGAAACCCTTGTTGGTAAACAAAATAATCGAACGTACTCTGAAAATAAACTTTGAAAGTTATCGAAAAAGGGTATTCCGAACTCTGTATTTATTGCTTTACGAGTTTTGTGTCAATTTGATCATGGAAGTAAATATGTCTCTTTAGGACCCGGTGATTTCATTTCAATTAAAAATCCAAATTCGCCTAATTCCAGTAAAACTAAATTAAACATTCGTTGAGCAAACCTAATTAAATACGTACAATTTATTTAATACGTGCTTGTAACACGTACCTACCTCATTTGATTCTTTGCCATAAATGTATAACCGATTAAAACAAAAAAAAAACATTATTTTTTTATAAAATACATGATATTTAGTTGAGACATTTTCATAGACTTTAATTGTTAATTGTTTTTATTGTTTTGGGTTTAATTCGTAGAACTTCATTTTTTTTTTTTTTTAATTTAATGTAAATCAAATTTAATAATGTTATTATTAAGATCTGCAAGTATTTTTAGTTTTTATTATTGTGACAGCTGTTTCGGCGTTCAATACCATTTTCAAACTGTCACAATGATAAAAACTAAAAATACTTGCAGAACTTAATAATAACATTATTAAATTTGATTTAGATTTTTTTTTAAATAGATACATTAAACCACCATACTAGTCGGCTGGCTGTTTCATGGTGACCAATGGAGTATAGTTACTTTGTATGAAGTCTAGCGTAAACGTATGGATTTAGTATATAAACATGCGGAAAATTGGAAAAAATATAATATAACGTAGAAGATAGAAAGGAGGAAAAGACATGCATAAGAATTAGATTTTAAAAATATATACATAACTTTTTTTTGTTATTAATTTTTATATGTGTACACGCAATATGTTTTCCGGTTCGGACAGCGTTAGTGTCCATCATAAGGGCAGATATGTAGATTATGGTACAGTGTGTATCTATGTGTGTAGAATTAATACCGTTACGCCTTAGGGATTAACGCGCGCAACGCGGTATCACTTGTGCATACATAAATACACACTTCACCGCAACCTACACATCTGCCCTTATGATGGAGAGAGTAACGTTGTCCGAAACGTCGGTTAATGTAGGAGGAAGCGCAACACAACATAATAACACAAAAACTATTCAAAGGAAATCGTTGTAATGATTTATTATTTCAAATATCAAGACATTTTATTATTTGCATCGTGCAAGAACCATGAATGCATAACGGAGACACTTCAGCTTTACTTTTCCTGAAATACAAGATTAGATTTTATTTGACGACATTTCCTTCGCTGCGAGCGGAATGGAAACTCGACAATCCAATAACTAAACTGCCATAAAAATATTGTTACTTGATAGTTTCGAAAAGGATATTTCTTGTTGTGGTTTTATTCTTGTTATTTCCTATTTCGAGCAATCGGATAATATGGTTTTTACGTGGACAACTTTTATTTCTGAAGCGAATCACTTATAAAATGGGACGTGTCTGTAACACTTTCGTAATTTTCTTTACAGCAAATATCGTAATTAAAAAAACTTTCGTTCCATATGCGCATCTCATTTCAGGTTCTCCAAGTGAAGTTTATACGAGATGCAATAATAAAAATATACATTTTCAAGAATTATTTTAGACGCTTACCCCACACGCTCCGCGACAATTTCAATTTGGGAGGAGGGTATGGGTACCGCCGCCTCGAGAACCATTCATTGGATTAAGGATACCTCTGCCATAGATCACCCCGTGCTTCGCTACTTTTGATGACTTAGCAGGGGTGCCAGGTTCATGGGGTGAGATTTGTTTAAGTCTTGGTGGCGAATTGAGAGAGGCTGGTTGAGGGAGACCCCTCTGCCGGACTCTCTCGATACACCGCCTTGCCCTGCAGTAAGAGGGGTAGATTAATGCGTCCCTCACTCCTGAATACAATTTTTCAAAAACTCCTTCTCCTTCCTTTCCTTAAACCCTCTGCACAGCATCCCTAAAGAACATATAGGCACTGAGAGAAATTATTTTCCTCGGGGCTTCCTGTATGGAGTCATAGTAAATATATATATATATATATATTCCATTCATTGCACTATTGCAGTTGTTCTAGTAAACAGATTTAAACGCTTTTATTTTTGCATTAATTCGCTTTATTATAAATTATAATGCAATATCCGGAAGAATGTTGGTGCAATACGTCGCTTCTAGTGGGTTCAAAACCTACTTGACTGGTACCAGTTCAATTCCGCCGAATTGTTAAGATTGCTTCGATGTAAATCAACCTCCGGTTGGAGAGGATACCGGATAAAGATATATAAAAATTAATGCAGAAAAAATATCTGTATAACTCTAACGTTTCATAACATCTTATAGGTTATCTATGTCTTATTTGTTTGAAATTTTAGTTGCAGCCGCAATATTTTCCTTCAAGTCATTGATTATATCCTTACTTTTTTGAAAAACTGTTCCTTGTAATTTCCCGTAGAAGCCAGTTTGTTTTGTTGGTTGTGCCGTAAGTTGTTCGCCTTGTTTTATTGGAAACTCGGCTACTTCTGGTATGAATGATCTTCCTTTGAATAAACGGGCATGGTTTGAAATTGCGTCAGACTCTTGATTAAAGAGTTTTGAAACTGGAAAACTAAGAGTATTTATGTTACGGTCTTGAGTTGAAAGCCTCCGTATGTCCGCTGCACCGGCAAGAGGAATCACAGGATTAACGGCAGCTTTTGGATTATACAAATGATTAAAACTTTCTGGTAGATGGTCTTCAACCTCGTTTTTAGAATCAGATCTGGTGGAGGGTAGGACGCGGTTTCCTCTTCTTGCTTTGAATAATTCTTGGTCACTTTCGTGTGATTCCGATTCTTCTTCTTCAGATGTGTCTGTGTGGTGTGAAAAGGCGTGCTTAAGAGCTCTTGCTCCAGCTTTAGTCAAGAGTCCTTGATTCGGGGAGTTCTTTTCAACATCGCGAAAATCCGATCCATCGTTGGGATCACCAATGACGGTATACAAATTGTCTTCCGACAAATGTTTTAACTTATCCAATAATAGTTTGTTATTTTTGTTCAACATCAAAGAAGCCACCTCTATATCTTTCAAGAGCATTTCGGCTATTTTCAATTGGTCTTTATTAGAAATCACTAGATCTGATTTATTTTTATCAATTCCACCGCTTCGTGCTACGGTTACTCCATTAACGCTTGCATCTACTGGTTCCAGATATCTTGCTGCTACTCTGCCGAGTCCTCTCATTACCATTGGGGGTTTTCCTAAATTTTGATCATCTTCCGCTGATATTTTGATTTCCTTCAGCCTTTCCTGGAGGTCTGAAAGGGATGTGTATACCGATACAAGAGTATCCAAAACTTTTACTTCGTAATGAGATGAGTTAATTTCCGGAGATATACTCTCTGTCTCGTGATGCTTCGTATTACAATGTCCTTTAATCACGGATCCAGATAATTTCGCAAGTCTTCCGTAGATCATTCCGAGAACTTGCAGAACTTCCTTGGTTGACTGGAGATACTGATTTTTCAGAAGATATGCTTCATTACTTAGTTTTCTTTCTTCTCCACAGTGACAACCGGAACAGGCAAATGCCAACAACACAAAAATCAAACGCATTTCGACGACCATTTTCGATCAATGGTCAATTTCTTCAAAATGCGAAAGCCTTCCCCTGCCTCCATAAAAATGGATTTAAATAGGAAATTTCAGTTTTATTACCCATAATATCACACCAATCGATATTACTTTACAACATTTAAACATTGCCGAACAAAGGAATTGCGAAAACAAATACCAACTTTATATTCGACGAACAAAAAATATAGAATCATCAAAGATAATATTAAAAAATCTCAAAATAAAACATGAAACAGAAAAGACAAAAAAAGAGGATCCCTCAGTCTATCTCGGACCAGAGCTTTACCAACTAACCTAATTCCACGTTATTACTTTCCGTCATTTTTATCGATATCGTATTTCAATTTAAGAACTATTTTTATCAAATTCAATTCATTCAAATACTTTTTTGACTGCTATCTTTCTGTAAGATTTCATGTTTAGCTTCAAAATACGTAAAGGAGCAGAAGGTTCCACGAGATTATAGTCTTCGGGTTGACGCTGCGGGGACAGGAAGCGATGGTATGATGAAATCCGAGGAGCGACGCAAATCAGAAACGATTAAATTAAATATTTCGGACACCAAATGGGAACATACAGCTGACCTTAATATGTTTTCCACAGGTCTCTTCTTCGGCGGGCGAATTTGGATAAAGTCAAAAAAATAACCCTCCCAAATGTAATATTTTTTTTTTAAATATTCATGTCACTCAATTTTAATAAAAAAAAACTTGCACAGTCTGACGAATTAAGTAATGTAGAAAAATAAGAGGAGGGCGCTGCAACCGTTTTTTATTGCTTTAAATGGCAACACCAAGATGGTTCAAACTGGAAAAGATATAACTTATTTAATCATTGAAGAAGATAATTTTAACATACCCTAAATGAAACACGAAACCGAAAAAACCACAGAAAATAAAAAGGTATCAGTCGCATCTGGGACTCGAACTCAAGACCTCTGACAGAGGTTTATTTTCTATGTTTTTTTTTCGATTTCGTGTTTCATTTAGGATATGTTAAAATTGGCTTCTTCAATGATTAAATATTACAATGAGGTTTACAAACTTCAACAAGTTATTAAAAATAAATTAAATATAACTTATTCTTAAAAAAATACTATGGTTCAGGTGAACATTTTTCACGGTGTTAAAAAATTAGTGGTCCACCCTGAGCAGTGGCCTGCCTTTCAGACACTAACACAATATTTGAATGTGATGTGTGCCCCGTTTTGAATACTTAGTTCATGCCTTTGACACCTTATGGAGATGCGTTCGCTGCCTGTATCACCATTTTCAGTGCATCTCTTCCACCCATGAACTTTCAGTTACAAACGCCAGCTCTGTTCCACTTGCCACTGATAAGAGTTAAAAAATTCTTCTATAGCCAGGACGACCGCTCTTTGGGGTGTGAAGGTCGCAGCTTGTAGACGGTTGTTCAAGAACTTCGGTTACCACATTAAACTCAATGTCACCAGAAGTCACTCTTCCATCTATTCATTGTCTGTTCTCTCTTAAAAAAATTATTCAGTGTACAATGAAAACCATTCCACTTTTCTTTCAACTTTCTGCAAAAGTATGGAACACGTATTTTAATTGGTTATTTGACTTTATCACTATAGTCTTCAAAATTACCATGTTCGCCCAAATATTCAAAAACGCCATTAGTTCATTTCACAATATCAGTTTCAGCGCGTCAAACAAGAAATAGATCGATCTTAAAACCTTAAAAAATGGAGATGATCGAAGACGGTTCTAATTTTCTCCAGTCTAATACTCAGAAATGTTGTCTGTATTTAAAAAAAAATCAACACAGGCAAGCACTGTCAACGGTTTTCCCGGTCCAAAATAGTTGAAATTTACTTAAATAATTGCAAAAAAATAACTGCTTACATAAGTGGGCAGTGTCTTTGAAATGTTTAAAAGTTACGATCGAACTTATTGTAAAACTAAAGTACACCTCAAGTAATTCACGAGTAATTTTCTTTGGCCGTAGAGGCACACGAATAGATGTTTGCACAGCGACTAACGGTAGCGGGAACTCGGTTACCTGGAAAACCATAAACTTCTAGCAGCGCTAGCAAGATGTGGCAGTAACGAAAAAGATCTATTGCAACGTATCTAAACAGGTATTCTATAATATTTCGGCAAAAGACGGATCTTGGAGATGTGAAATTTCATAATAAAATGCAGTTGATTTTGCTTTTGTGACGTCAGTGGAGTCCGCACGGTGCTGCGTTTCATAGTTAATAGTGTTTTTGAAAGTGTATTTTTATTTTCATGTGACACTTCGTAAGAGCGCCAAGGAAACTATATCGCTACCCGGTTGGGCAACGTTGTGAGGCGGATTAAGGAGGGGGCTGTAGGAAGCGATTTGTTAATTTGCCTCTAAGAGGCCCGGATTTAATCTAGGAGGAAAGACAGATGAAGGTATCTCGTTCAACATACGTGCCGATTTACGCAAAAACGAGTCGGCGAAACGACCCGTTCTCATGAAGCCGATATCAACTTTGAACGGATGTTCCCCTCGTGTCCATCGAGTTTCACGCACGTGCACCGGCGCGGAGGGGATCAACGCTGCTAGCTCCTTCGAGTTGGCTCTATTGAAATATCTGTAGAACAGGCTCATTAAACCTACATTGCGTCTGTGCATCAGAGATGGCAGTCGGTCTGTTAACAACAGATTGTCAGTCAGACGAACCGCGCTCCTTTGCGCAGAATCAAGCATGTTTAACAAGTATTTGGGAGTTCCAGCCCAGAGGTGACTTCCAAATTTTATTCTTGGACGTACTTGTGATTTGTATAGGATTAGCAGTCGATCACTATTGAAGAATCTGCTAGCCCTGTACAAGACGCGTGTATATTGATTTGTTACAAGAATTTAATAAATTTGAAGATTATTTATACTTTTGTAAGCAAGGCAGTGTTATCTGTTTCCGAGAAGAGATCATTGTAAATATTATTTCTCAGGTAATTTAATGTTCGAAATTGTTATTTTTAACGCTTTGTAAATACGATTTGAAAGGAGTTTTCGAAATGCATAGTATAAAAAAGATGCAATTTATTAGATGTTTGAAAATGTAAAAGAAAAACCTTTTAAAAATCAGTGTAGTTTAGTTTAGTTTAGTTTTTTTTTTGTGTATTCCAGCTGAACAAAGCGGTGAGTGTAATACTCTGTCCGCCATATAAAATAATACATCTGAATAAATTACATGATGTGAAAATAGAATATAAAAAAATAAAATAAAAAGGTCAACATATTTAGCACTCGTACTACGGTGGCTCCACCTATGGTGTAGGGGCGCGCCCTGCCACTGGGCGACAGCCTGGAAAGAGTGTTTTCCGATCTCCGGTAGCTCTGACTTATCAAAGCATCGAACCCATGCACGATTCCCTCTGCGAACATCTGCGAGGCGCTGCATCGCCAAGGGAGACCGAACAGCGCCCTGTAAGCGTGGTTATATTGTACTGGAGTGTGTTCATGACGCCTTGTGTGTTCCTTGTCCATAGTTCGCTAGTATAAAAGCTTATGTAGTATGTCTGGAATAGTTGCTTCTTCACCGGATGACTGCGCCTGTTGAATCTCCTGGCAAGCATGTTGGCTCGCACGCTCAGTACTCTTCTTTGGCGTTCTATGTCATTTTTATCATTTAGATCATCACATGCCCCAAATATTTTATTTCACTGCAGATTTTAAGGTTGGCTCCGCCGAGACGTAAAGGCGGAATGACAGCAGAACCAATATTTGCTTTTAAAATCAGCAATGACGATTTTTTAGCATTGTACATCAGCCCGTGACTAACAACGTACGCTTCGCATATGGCCAGAAGTTTTCTCATTTCTCTACGATATGCTGTCCCACTGTCAAATTCGGGAGTCTATGATAATCACACATTTGAACATACAATAATTTGTTCCAAAATCGGTGTTACTCGAGGTGGCCATCGTAATGAAAAAAAAATCGTTCCACCTTATTATATTTTTACTCTTTTTTTGTGAAACCGTTCCACGTTACGAAGTTATAAAAACGGCTTCAACTGGGCTAAAAGTGGAATTGATTAAATTAAGAGAAGAACCTTTGATTTTCATTCAGAAGCTTTCTGAGCGAATTTTAATATTCAGGAAGCGTCTCGTTCGAAACCTACATTCAAAGATTAACATTATTCATGAGAAAATGTGCACTTTCCAAATCCTAACTCCAGGCGAACTTTTTCTGTGCTTTTATTTAGTATAAATTTATTACAGAAAAGCTCCGCTAAAACAATACATTAAAAAAAATACATACTTCACACGTGGTAACTAAAAGTTCCAACAAAATTTTCGCACGGCATCCTCAAAAACAACGTAAGATATTTTTCATCAGGACCTCTCGTGTTTTTTTTTTTATTTTTTACATGAATACCGCACAAGAGTCTCAACTGCTCCCAACCGTTCGGAGCCAGTGAGACTATGGCATCCCTAATTGGGGAATGTTGTGAGGCTGAAGGTATTGGGGAGGGGAAAGAGAAGAGGAAGAGGAGGGTGGGGAAATACCTGGCTATTCAGATATGGTCACCAAACACAGATAAAAGCCATTTCAAGCAACGTTTCAATTCTGAATAGTGGTCTTTCACCAGGGCGATACTGAGAGTATCATCCACTCTGGAACGTGCGCAAATATTCTCTGTATTATTTTTAATTTAATTAATTGTGAAACAGCACAAATTAATTAAATAAAATTTACTTGCGCACGACGGGATTTGAACCCGCGACCTTCGGATTCGTAGTCGAGAGCCTTACCCCCCGACTATGGAGGCCGTCGTGTGGAGATTATATAAAAAATAAAAATTAACTCCGGAGACAAAAAACATTGAGAACAGCTTTTTGTTTGCAAATATTTTATGGCAATTTGAATTTACGCACCTATTATTCACAAATACAAAATAAAATGGTTAGGAATAAATAATAACATAATAAGCGATAAACAATACATCGTAACAATGGTTCGTTTTCCGGGCTCAAGCCTGAAATCATTAAATCGTTGAAATAATAATAAAAAAAAATTACGTTGTTTTGTAGATGAGCCACTTGCTTTCATTTTTATTTGTCTTGGAAAAAAAATGTGAATAGAATTTCTGATGGGAATACGGTAAAGCTACAATTTTTTAACAAACACGTGTGGCTCATGCCGTAACTGTTATGAAAATCGTATTTTTTTCTTACAATTGACATATTAAAACTGACGATTTTAGTAGCGGGCCAATTTCTGAAAATGCGTGCTGCATTTTTTGAGAATAGATTCGAGACAATTGGCAATTATTCGATCTTTGGATTTTTTGTGTCCTGGTTTCGGAAAACGACTAACCAGAACAGAGGACCAAAAATCGGTACTGACTTCAAATATTGTCATGTTATTCGTGTCGACAAAGTTTTTCTGTCTTTTCTAAAAAAAGGGGGGAGTATTTGGTTTAATTCAAATTTTTATATTTACTCGTATACAATATTTAATTTACATTATTTGACAGTTAAATTATAACTGGCTCCCTTTTAAATGTATGCGACTGTTCAGACAACATTAAAGATCACTTTCATTGTTTTAAAAAAAAATACCTCAATTTCGACGGTGCAATCTGACATTTAATAGGACACAGAAATTGAGTGCGCTGCGATTGTTTAAAAGGAATGACAATACCAAGATGGCTCATAGAAAAATGAAAGTAAGATTAGAGAAGCACAATGGGCCCAAGTGCATATTTGTTACTACCAAATAATCTTCAGAAATTAGTGGTACTTTAAGAATGAAGATGTTTCTGCATCATATTCTTAGACAATTTTAAAATTAAACTTTTTATCATTTAACGCATTGCAAGGAAGATAATTACATGAAAATATGAAGGTCTTGTATTTCTGAAATGTTTAAAAATAAATAATAATATTTGAATCATTTGTATAGCGCCGTTTTTGGAAAAAATCACTTTGAGTGCGCTGTATGTATAAAAATACCCATTTATTACATGTTACATTAAAATAAAACAAAAACGAAATTTTAACATATTTGTAAAAAGCATTAATTTTGTGGCTCGCCATAATTTACAATAAAAAACACATAAATTTGTTGTAGACCACTTTTATTTTATTAACACTCTACCGGTTTCGGAAGCACACTTCCTCCATCAAGAGAATATTATAACTAACCTGTGATATAGAATATTGACAAGACATATAGATTTTAGGTGTTGGAGTGGGGGGTAAGCAAATGGGTAGGGGTAATTGCGGGATTTCCGGGAAGAACAGAGCGGTTTATTGGAAAAATATTGACAAGACATAGTGGACTAAAAGATAAATTAATATGGTTATTCAAAATACTAGAATTATTATTCAAAATTATAAATTTAAAAAACGTACATATAACGGAGTTGTTTCTTTAAGACGAACTGTCAAATTCGAAAGTGAAAAATTTGAATGTGTAGAACAAATTTTAAAAACTTGTAGCTTGGTGTTGCCATAGGAGTGAAAAAAAAATCGTTCCGCTTTATTATGTGTACTTTTAATTGCCAAGCTATAACTGACAGCTGGATCTATTTTTCATGTACCTATTTGGCTGTTTAAAGGCCATAAAAGATTGCTTTTCATAGTTTTCAAAAAATGCTTCAGTTTCGAAGGTATATAAAAAAATGTTATATGTAAAATGGTATATATAAAATTGCAACAAACATGATTAAAACGTTTTTTTATACTGAATGCCTATAAAATCCTTCCATTACCGAAAAATAAATAAAACATCATGCAAGAGGTCCATTGTTTGTAAATTCATGTACGAGTATACCTACTGTTACTGATTCCATATCTATATCAGATATTTATTTCCAAGAAGTGTGATCTTTACAATTTACATAACGCCTTTCTACTCCAGGCAGACCGATGGAATTGATTGTCTGTTCCTGAAAGATTTCAGGAAGTAAATGAAATCCCTCAGTCTAACGAAATAAAAAAAAAGTACGTGTGTGTGCGAACAGCATTTAATTTTCGTTACGAACCTCCAACGCTAAACCGAGAATTTAGTAAAACTTCAACCTCATAATAAAGACAAGTATGTTTCTAGTTTGACCTAAAACATTCTTCTTACAATCTCCATCCTTTATGTAACACCAGTTTCCCTCTTTCCCTTTAAAACTATGTTTTCCCGCCAATAATTCATCTGTCAAACCAACTCTGTAACAAATACTCGGTACACTTCAAAAATGGAACACATTCAAATAGGTATTGAGGAAATTCCACTAAGAAAATACCTTTCTTAATTCTTTTGACACACCAATAGGTATTGAGGAAATTCCACTAAAAAAATACTTTTCTTATTTCATACTACAACTCCAGAAAATACACCACTTTGACATTATCTTGTTCTTCAGAGCACCTTTGGATGAAATACCAGTAGAGCAAGCACAGCATTCCCACCCGACATCCGTGTTCTAAAAACAGGAATCCATCCGTTGATGTAGGTAAATCTATCAAACGGAGTGCCAGTTTCTGCACAGACAAGAGTTTTTTTCAGGGTCCTAGGACAGAGGTGGCTGCCAAACTCCACAGTGGGGCGCACTGACGATTTACACAAGGTCATCTCAGCCGCTATTTATTTTATTTCAGTGTACTATTTTAGCACTGTAGGCCCTGTACAGTACGCCCAACTTCCGAGAAACTAATGCTTCGATAGAGCCCCCGTGTCCAAGCTGGTCACTGAATCTACCCCAATTTCAAATCACAAAAAGATTTTTCTAGTGTACTAACGTATTAGGAGGTTGGCGAACCTCAGACCGCAGACTGAAGCGCAAATGAACCAAGTACCCACAATCTCAATTTTTTTTTGCCATATGCGAATAAATATTCATAAAATTTACAAAATGAATGATATGTTTCTGAAGCACATGCCAACTTCTAAGGACTTGGGCACTGTGTTTGACGATCGTTTAATATTTCACGCTGACATTGAAACGATCTGCAAATCAGCCACAAAAATGTTGGGTTTTGTCATACACAGTGCAAAGTAATTGACAAACCTTGCAGTTACAGGCTGCTGTCTCGAGAGTGGATCTCGACTAATGATGGAAAAAAATTCAAAAGAAATTCTTACGATTCCTCTGCATGGGCGACTTCGGTTTTTACCCATGGCTGTCTCCAACAGCATTTCTCTCGGGAATGCTGGGTATCTGCAACCTAAGTTCTAGGAGGAATATAATATTACTGCTTATGGTTCATAAACTCTTGACATCCTGGCTGAAATAGGATTCTATATCCCTGATAATTTCATGTGAGGCTGCAAATACAGGATTGTGTTTCTTCCCAGATCCAGAACTAACTAACGAATTGTGATGGGGATCACTTAGATAAGTTAATTAACTGCCTCGCAGGAAATGTGGGTATTTTTCACATGACCTACAAAGTTTAACTATGTTATGTACCTACTTGTAACCTTTTTTTAAAACTATTTTATAGCTCTAATTACCTATATACGTTAACATATTTTTTTGTGATTTTTTATATCTTTTGTATTGGTGCATATCCCATTAAGTCTACTATCAAAATATGTTGTTCTCTCTTTCTAAAGCACATGTCTGACCTTAAGAGAAAGGGAGATAGAACGGGTATTATGAGGACCGTCATTTAGTTCCTAATACGGAACAACTAGAATCAGCAGGATTTAACAGTTTTATATTCAACAGAAACCAACAGTTACTGTTCTTGAAATAAAAATACATAAATAAATAATAAAACCCACAGAATTTTGCATCAATATTTTATTTAAATATATTATAATTCTTTGACATGCAACCAGCTACACTAGAGAGGTCCATAGCCTAGGATATAACCGCCACACGGAGGTGGCCAACGGTCCCAAACAAACTAGGAGGCTGCCTCTTTACCTCGGAAGAATATCCGCGTGACACTGACACCACCTCACTGCAGCGCACCATTCAAAATTAAACATCACCAGGGTATTATATTGAGAGTATCTCTGGAATAGTGATCACAAAATCTGTGTCATAATTTAAATGCCTATTGGCTTTGATGATAAAAGGGAACCGAGAATGAACGGTTCTCGTTAAAAATTCCATTGAAAATTGTTTACGAGTGAAAATAATTATTCGAATGTGTGCAGCACTGAAGCGATAAACCGATAGAAAGTGTGTTGTGGGCGAGTCTGTGTGCCTAAAGCAAGTTAATTTTTTCCTTAATGCTGGTAAAATTGATCAAACCTTTACAAATATCAAAAATCTTGGGATAGATAATCAATTTCATTGACCTGTCTGGGGCCTAGGAATCGAAAGGTTTTCATTCAGATCGATATTATAATAGATCACACTTCTAGAGATTATCTGTTCGGTGGTGTGTCGTGAGGTATGTGTCATTGTTTTGCACGGTGCAATGCCTTCACAATTGGTGGCTGGCCACATTTGCTACACACATAGTACACTAATACAATATTTTTGACGTAATTATCGCTTGTAAGGGAGTTATTAACCTCGGGGTGAAATTACCAAATAATATGATATACATACATAAATATATACATAATATTATGAATATGCATTTATAATTATTTTTAAAAAAAAGATGTTTATTTGCTAGGTAGGTACTGAAAAGAATTAACATCAGCAAATTGTGAAACAAATTTATCGAATTACAATGTTATTTATTTAAAAATTAGATGAAAACATAGAAATTTATCTACATAAAAAAAATACGATTCAGTTTCTTCAGAGAAAAGCTTTTTTAATTAAGTAAAGCACTGATATAGTAAGAGCATCTATCTATTTCAACCACTTAAAAGGGTTTTTTTCCTTGATTGTCAGTGTTATCGTGAGAAAAATTACATATGTATTACAAATTCGAGAAATGAGATAGATATTTGGACTTAAAATAATGAGGGAAATTCTGAAAAGAAATTTAATTTTGGCTCTCTATTCTATACATGGATAATAAAAACAAGGGAGATGAGCCACAAACCATTACTAGTATGAAACTGCGCACACAAAGTGTCTCCAATATCATTCACACATACTACTGCAAATCGAATCTATAACTTTCATTGGCTTCGCCGCTTTGATAATCCGTGCAGTTTGGTCGTAGCTCGGCGACAATCGAAAGGCTTCCATGCCAAATCTCCCATTGTTTCTATTATCTAGAATTCTATAGCAGTAAACTCGAACTATTTCATTGGCCATGAGGTGTTAAAAAGCTTGTAAAATATTTTAACTTCTCGGTGAGTATGAACGAAACGGTTCATCCGAACGATAATATTTGAGTTGGAGTGGCTTCTATGGACGTCGGCGCATAGTTTCTTAAAGATTTACGATAATTACCTACAGTACCGACTTCACAATTTGAGTTTAAAAATTCTTGTTACGTCATTCAATATATAAAAAAAATTGGAAAAAGAAACTATCTCCCCGCGTACGTAGTCAAGTTCTGCAAAAACTCACTCGCCGAGAGGTAAAGCTTGAAGCGAAACAGTAAAAAAAAATACGTAAGACGGTTGAAGAATTGAAATTTAAAAAAATTAAAATAAACTGAATATCTCTTATAGTATACATAAATGCTAAATGCCTCGCAGGTCACGCATCCTTGGAATGATGTGAAAATAATAATCAAATAATAGCAACAGTTATTAAAAAATTACCAAATATGTAATTACCAAATCGTTACCAAAACTTAACCAAATAGCAATGGCGTGCATTGCTCTATGACCAAAAGGTAGACTGTGTGTAGTTTTTCATTAAATATTTGAAAATGATTTTCATTAAATATTGATAAATGGGCGGACAAAAACCTTTTCAAATTCAAATTCGTGGAAAAATATGTTTTCACTAGAAATTTGACGTATTTTTCAATCGTTTAATTTCTTTATTTTGTTCGTTTTTCTAGGGGTAGGGGAATCTTTTCAGCCTTTACGGACTGCACGCCACTGCCAAATAGCAACCATCAGTTACAAAATGAATACCGAGTACTATGAAAACAGGTATAGATGATGATGCAATTAGAGTTAACCCGAACAACGCACTTATAGTATTGTGTATTGGTTTACAAGTACGAGTATACATTTCCGGCAGTGACATCCCTGCGAAACGCCACTGAGAAACAGCCTTTTGTCTTGCTTATGCCTATTTTAGCAGAAAAGGGACAACTATTCTATTTAACTGTAATATTCTTTTCCGAAGTCGAATGGCAAGTTTTAAGCATGCCGCATTGCAAGCAATGCATCGGTGTGAGTACTATGTTTGAGTCAGACCAGAATACAATACCTAGTGACGAAATATGTATTTTTCAAATTGTTTTCAATACGAAACTAAAAACTTTAACAGGAACCATATTATCACCACATATTTTCCAATATAGCTGCCAAACAATATATATGTAGTAGATTTTAGAATGGAACTCCACTGTAGTAATCAAATTACTATGATAAGATAGCAAAATTTTATTGAATTTGGTTTTAAAAAAAGCCATATTTTTTTTGGAAACACTAACTGCATTAAAAATTATCATTATTGGTATTTTTTAAGCATATGTTATGTGGTAAAGCAGACTGCGTAACACCGTGAGGCAATCCAATCCATTAAAACTTGATCGAAAGCCTAAACAAGCCGGTCATAAAGAAAGGAGCCACGAGAAAGAAATGATTTTTTTTGTAAACATGCAGCTCTATTTTTATTGCATTTTAAGATTCGCATGGAAATTAATGCAGAGCGCTACCTCCGGATGGATAATTGGTAATCTTATCATTAAGCCGCGAAGTTCCTCTGGTATCTTTTAAACCCCTAGACTGCCATCATTCTTTCTTTGAAATTAAAATTGACACCTGCGCTGATGTATGGCAGTTAGGCATGGAACCAGCAGAGGAAGGGTGAAAGCAGGCTGAATGCAGCATAATTAAGATTCCTGAGGCATATGAGTGATATAACCATGTACAATTGTATCAAGAATGAGAAGATCCGAAAAGCATGCAAAGCCGATAAGATTAAAAAGGGGACACTTAGATGGTTTAGATATGCAGACGGGATGGATGGAAATAGAAATTGAGGATGCCTCAGGGTTGTGTCAAGAGTCGGAATGACAAGTTGTAATCTTTCTAATGTTTTAGTTAAAATTAAATAAAGTTATACAGTTGAACCCTGTTAATTCGAACCCCGATAATTCGAAATTTATACAGTATTTTTTTTTGAATATATTTGTAATTTATTTTAATCTGTGCAAGAAAATGTTTCGGTGAAATTCGAAAAAATTCATTATGTGCAAAAAAACATTTTACGCGGTCAACATAATTATTAATTAATTATTATTAGGTAAATTTGAATCTTACAGACTGGCCACACCGGTAATCGGCTACAATTTTTTCAATTTACACGGCAATTTGTCATACCTACTATTAAAAACTTAAAATAACTGAATTTTACGTGCCAGCCACTTTGTAAATCAACCAATAAATTTCAATTTACGCAGAAATAAGTCATATTATTACAAATTTGCCGAGTTTTACGGCCCGGCCGCGCCGTTAAATGGCCGCGGATTTACGACTAACGTGGGAATATATCGTATTATTTTGAATTTACTTCGAATACCTATTTGATTTTGACAGGGCGGCCTGCGAATCTAAACTTTTTGAAGCTTTTTTTAAATTCAAATTACGAATTACGTGGGAATTTCTTAATTTTGTTTTTTTGAGGTCTGTGGAATTTGAATTAACGGGGTTCTACTGTGGAATAAACAACGGTTAGCAATTATCAAATGATACAAGTGCTTAACAGATGTAGTCAACTGCAATAAAAAAAATTAAAATTTAAGTATCAAATTTTGCTAAATGAATTTAATTGGTAACTTTTGTCAAAACTAAAGGTAAATTATGTTTATACATACGTATATATTTTTTTTATATATCACAGAATAATAAATTATTACTATCAATAGTGGTATCTTTATAATCATCGAGAATTCTGGTAATCGCCAATCAACGTTCAGATGTCATCTTTACAAATCAAATTGAGGTCTTCCTAAAGGTCACAAAAAAATTGTCAAAATCGATCGAGGGGTCAATGAAGAAGATACAAAACACAAAGTTGTCGAAACCAAAAACCTTTATTTGAACAGTTTAAAAAAATAATGTAAAATTGCCAAAGTCAAAATAAGTTATTTCAAGTTAATGAAGAACTTTTACAATAATATATTATTTGTGACCATTTTCCAAAAATTTATTAAAATTATTCCATTAAAAAAGAATGACGAAACGTATACCGATGATATAGCTATATATGAAACCTTTACAACGCAATCTATCCCATCACGTGGCAGTTATGACACAGCAGTACATCGTGGGCATACAACCAAAAGTGGCCAAGTCAAGATCCCTTTCCGTCGGCAGACTTAGATTGAAGTCCTTTGCGTAGACACAAACCCACGGCTTGAGAAGTCAGAATATTTTCTACATATATAAAACAAAACATGCTTTAATTAAAAAAAATTCAAACTTCAAACAAAAATCCTCTATTCCAATCTGCCAAAAAACAAGGACTTTGACTAGGCCACTTTTCGTTTCATGCTCACGATATTTTGTTTTTTTTTTTGTGAAACTTCAAGACATACGTGGATAGCCGCCAGTGGATCACATATGCGACAGCCGCACAAGTGAGGTTAAGTGTATTTTGTAAAAATGCTGTAAAAATGTAATTAAATTGTACGGTAGTATTAGAAAATCCTTGATTAAAAATCAAAGAAAAACAACAAAATTCTGAACGATTATAAAGAAGTACATGTTTATAAATTGCGGTTGACTGCGTCTGTCTTTATCTCAGAATCAGTGTGGAGGGCGTTTGGTGGGGCACGTCTTGATGGGGCGACGAAGTGCGAGGGCAGCGCGGTAGCGGCGGCGGCGTCAGATGAGCGCCACCGGGATGCAGAGCGGGGTGGGGGCGAGAGGGCGGGAGCCGCACTCGCCCAGGGCACCCTCGGCACCCCCCAGGAAGTGCTCCTCCGTCAGGGGGGAGAGCTCCTTCAGGGCGCACCTGGAATAGAGTTGAAGAATTACATAAAGGAACAGGAATGAACGTCACACAACCAATAAAATGTTCACTTTGGGATATGTCGTGTATTATTTCCAGCAATTCTAATTCATTACAGATGGATATTGTGGAACAGTTGACTACAACAGCTACATTTTACTTAGCAACAGCAGATTTGCTGGATGCTAGGCGCTATGTATCGAGGAAAATCCAAAAAAACGTCTAGTAGGAAGGTACATAATCAAAAGGCCATTTCAAATTACGTATAATACCGTTTGCAGAGTATAAACTGTTTTGTTTTTTTCTTTGGGGGCCAAACATGCTAAAACAATGCATACATAATCAGTGGATTGCGTTGAATAATATTTGTGTGTAGTTACTGATATGATTAAATTAACCATCATACCATTTCACCACAGGGGTAGGTAGAGGATAGACGGCCACACTACTCTGCCTTGGCACACACTCCTTGCTACTTGCAAAGAGTGAAACAATTAATAAATTTAAAATAGATTGTAAAAAACATATTAAGTTAAACAAGAAAAAAATTATTAGTTTTTAAATTATCATTATCTATATGTAATATTATAAAAGTTATAATTTAGAGTTATTTTGTAAACTTAAATGTACAAATAAGTAAAATAAAATAAATAAAACAACAAAAAAAACATTCACATTCATATTCTTGTTATTCTGACTCTTGACACGACCTAAGTATTTACTGATATTATCAATTATGTATATCCAACTGCTGATGAAAATTTTCATCAACATGTTAGTTGGGCATTGATTGATGTACTGGTTGAGTCCCAGCAGACAGAGCGTCAATGTCTGACCACAAGAGATGGCTGCACAGAGGTAACTCACCACAGGTGACGTGTGACGTAGGCGGTAACTCTCGGCACGGGAAAGCCGTTGAAGGGGCTGGCCACGGGCAGGGTGTAGGCACCCATGTCACGGAACACCAGCCAGTCGCCCACCTCCAGTTGCGGCAGGGCCGCCTGGCTCAGGATCTGGTCCATACTGTCGCAGGTGGGACCCCACACGCTGCACGGGATCGTGGCACCAGAATTGCCCTGGACAACAAAATAACTCAATATTACTCAAATTCTCTGAACAATGCGACTCGTGTCGATGAATACAAAAACTAGCTGTCATATACATGGCTTTGCTCAGGATTGACAGATGGTTGGCGAACTGAACATTAATGTAGTCCCCGTTCTACCAACAGGGTGAAGTAATCTCCTTTTTACCGCCAGTGATGAGAGTAACACTACTGAACTTTGGCGGCAGAACGGCAAACCAAGCATTAATGAAGTTCTCCTTTTTACCTACATTTTGGTGAAAAATATGGGGGATGTTTGGGTATAACCTGATAAGTGCAAAACAGAATGTTAATATCTTTTCTCATGTTTTGTCCAACTCACGATCATGATGTTTGGGGCGTTTTCAGATTAAATACAGATATGTATCAGGATTTTATCAATTGAAGACAAATGCTTCAGTAACTGTATTTATGCACAAAATAACCAAAAATGCAGTAATCAGGTTAATCCCAAACACCGCTGATATGCATTCTTCCAAATTTATATTATAAGGTATAATAAGGACTGGGGGTGAATGGACCGAGGCGAGGGTCCGCAGCCAGTGGAAAAGTGGAAACCCCATTCGTTCTAAAAGTAACATTGCTACAGTAACTATGTAATGCTAAAAACTTATCGTCTTGGTATCGAAATGTGATTTTCGAACTTGGTAAAACGGGTAAGTCAAAATGTAATACCGAGACGGTGCCACTGGGTAGGATATGTAACAAGGATGAAAGGCAACTGAACATACCTTGAGCGGGGTGCAGGTGACAACCTGGTGGTCGTACAGGACGCAGTTGAATGAGCCATAGACGCCGTCGTTGACGAAGTACATGGCGTGGGTGATGGAGCCATTCTCATCATACAACTGGAAAATAAAAACAATGAATTTTACAAACATACTAATAGTGGTTTATGCGACGACTGTCGACTGTCAACTGTTGATGTAATTAACCTATTGCATGAATTTTCAACTTGATTAGAAAAAATCAAGTGAATATTTGAATCGGCTGAAACCGTTATACAAGAAAATAAAAAATATATATATATACAGTACACTCACTAATCGGCCAAGTGTCCAAATTAGTGAAAGCGGCAGATTATAGTGCATACAAACAAAATATGCTCAAAATTAAAACAAGTCTTTTATAAAAAGACTTTTTATTGTAAAATTTGTACTTGCAATTTAGTTTTATTTATACATACTCAAAAATCACATCCAGTAAAACCCCGTAAATTCAATATCCACTGAACCAAGAAAACTAAGAATTAACTAATTCCCACGTAACTCAAAATTTAAAGCAAACAACAAAAAAATTCGAGTCCCATGACCGCCCCTTCAAATTCAGGTAGGTATTAGATGTAAATTCATAATAACTTGACTTATTTCCGTGTAAGTCCATTTTTGCAGCCGTACACAGTCACGGCCAGCCCTTCAAACTCCGATAATAGAAAAAAAAAACTAAAAATACGACGTTTCCACGTAAATCGAAATTTTGCATCCGATTACCGACGTGGCCGGGCCTTAAATTCAGATATTCGAAGTCAAGTTTTTAAAACACAACAAAATATTTCCGTGCAAATCGAAATTTACAAAGCTTGTCGCTTGAGTCCAGGCATGCGGCGTACTACTGAACTTGACATACGAATACTGGTGAATTATAGAGCACGACTTTGTGCTTTCAACTAGCAAAAATAATGGCGGATTACAGTTGTCGAATAATCGAGCAGCGGATTATTGAGAGTGTGCTATGCATATATATAATAATAATACTTGGATGATTTGTGTAGGGCCGTTTTTGTGAAAAATCACCTCAAGGGCGCTGATTCAAGTATTAGTAGATATCGATACTATTTTTTTCGCAAATATGTTTACTTATTGAAAACATGAAAAATGTGGAATCAACAACATGACATCCTGAATTAAATTATTTATCTAGTACAGAATACACAATTTTAAAAATGTTTTGACTGTTCAACTAGGAGGAATTCCCGTTTTAGGAGAGTCAAACTTGAATGTGCAGAATTGAGTAGATGCTTAAATGGGTTTCATTGATGCAATAAAACCCATAATAATATTTCAACATGTAAAAGAGAAAGAAAAAATTAATTATAAACAAAATAAAATCTGAATACTAAAAATTGTACCAGTTTGAATAAATTAATACTAAGTAATCATTCCACAAAATAAAACAAATTAAAACATATAGGTAAACTGGTGTTTGTTTTTATATATATATATATTAATCTTATAAAAGACATATTTTATATTTTTAACCTCTACAGACATTCAAATCAGTATCAGGGTATAAGTACTCTGATACTGATTTGAATGGATGAATTTCTATTCAAACAACCACATCATTTAAAATCATTAAATATAACCAAAAAACTGATGAAGTTTCCATCTGTGAACTAAATGTAGCCGATAAACATACCAGTCTCTTGGCGAACACGCAGACGGCCAGGGTGAAGGCAGACGCCACAAAGTAACGCCCCGGCTCAGCGATGATGCGAACCCCGCATCCAATAGGGAAATGCTCCTCCAGAGAAGTGTTCACGATGTCAGCGATCTAAAGATTAAAAAGAATAAAATTAGTAATATAAACCAGGTATAAGATATTTTTAAAACAACACGGTAACGCTGGCGTGTCAGCATAAGAAGGGAATAAAGTTTCTAAATATGGTAATAGGAGGGTTAAGGAGTTATTACCATACTGTTGTAATCTCTAAAGAATTGTCTAACTCTACCCCCGACTAATCACTCCTGCACGCCTACAAATCGCATAAACTTGCAAACAGTTTGATTTAGTTCAAATTATTGTGAACCTAGTGGGCATATAAATTTCCACATATAACATAAATAAAATAATATACATATAGAACGAAAGATACTCTCAGTATCACCATGATGAAAGACCACCATTCACAGAATCGAAACATTACTAGAAAAGGCTTTAGCCGTATTTTGTAATCAAAATAGCCAGGTACTTCTGAACCATCCTCCTCCCCATCTTCTTCTCCTCCCCATCTTCTTCTCCTCCCCATCTTCTCCCCACACCCTTCAGCCCCAATCGAAGATGCTATAGTCACTGACTTCAGGCAGTTAGGACTCTTGTGCGGCAGTCACATTAAATGATATATATATATAATTTGAAAAAATAATTTTAATAATCACAGATATTAAAAACACGAGAGATAGGCCATGAACCATGGAAATGAAACCGTGCGTACAATGTGTCATACTACTGTTGCTCACATCTATGCATGACGGCGCCCCACCTTTGTTTCTACCTACACACCAAACGCATAACTTTCATTGGCTCTGTCACTTTGATTTTCCGTGGAGTTTGGTCATAACTCATTGACAGTCGGCAAGCTTCCACGTCGTATCTCCCTTGGTTTCTATTATCTTGACCGGTCAGTTGCTGAGTTTGTATCGCGTCTGGGTCCCACCCAGATGTCAGGAGTTCAATTTCTCAACTGGCTAAGTCCTCCATCACGACACAAGCAACATCTTCCGCTTACTGTGATGGCAGTAGCAGATTTTAAAATATTGTCAGGTTATCCGTAACCCTGGAATGTTTTGTCTTTCTTTTGAAAAAAATATATCTATGATTATAATCTAAGGGGTGATACTGACATCTTGGATACTGGAGCCCGAGCCCCCCGGAAAGCCCCCGCCCAGGTCCAGCAGGTCCATGGAGTGCCCCAGGCCCTCCCCCAGCGAGAACAGCACGGCTGCGTGCGCAATGGCGCGCGCAAACACCTCCGGCTCCTGGCAGCCAGATCCCACGTGGAACGACACTCCCACAACCTGCAATAAATACATACAACACTTTAATATAACAGTTTTGTAGAAATTTAATACAACTTTCTAAGATTCTGTAAGCCCCAAAGACCAATATTATGGGCTGGACATGCTGAAAGAATGCTATATGACAGAATACCACATATTATGTCCAAATGGGTAAACCAGAGGAAAATAACGAAAAAATGATTGAATGGATGTGTCATTAATGACCATCAACAGTAGTTTTTGAGATTTCTTTACATGAGGGAGTACGGACTCTATCCGTGGCTTTATCCAACTAACTTTCTTCTGGGCATGCTTGGATTTCACTCCCTGCAGCTCAGAAGAGAGGGGTATGCCGCTACCCACTTTTTTAGACTACTGCGAGGCTCCATAGAGAATTCAGCTATTTTGGAACGCATAAGTCTTTATGTTCCTGATGACTATCTAAGACAGCGTCGTCATAGATTATTCTATCTTCCTACCTGTAGAACCAACCTGCAATGGTTCTCCCGGTGGGGAGGAGTATATTGCTCCTGAACAAAATCTCACAGGATATCGACATATTTTGCGTCAGTGAGGAAAGATTCAAAAGGGAAATTCTATTGATTCTTGAAAGAATCTCTTCTCATTGACGCGATCTTCACCACTGCCTGAATTTATTTAAATATCTCTGAATTTATTTTTTTATTTTTAGTATATTTCTTCATTGTTTTACAAATATTAAATAAGTACCTGTAATTTCTCTTAGGTATTAAATATAACATGTTTGTAATTGTATTAGAAATTAAATAAAAACATTATTATTATTATTATTATTATTATTATTATTATTATTATTATTATTATTATTATTATTATTATTTGTCTATCGAATTCGAATTCGATATGGAACGATCACTTGCGTCAGTCAGGTGGTTGCAGTGCATTTCGTACGACAACTGCGTTAGCTTCCATGCACATTGAATTAATTCATTTTTAAATGTCTACTAAGGTAAAGGGAAATTTTAGAACTACACAATATAGCACAGAAATGGATTGAATCTTGACGAAGGTATATTTAAAGTAAATACAAATTATCAATAGATATTTGCTTAGATTAAACACAATAATATCCACAAATTGATAATCATTTTAAACTTGTGCAGTTACAGAATGCTATTATCACCTATACTTATATACGAAGGTTACGGGCTAATGTAGCATCTACCACCAGCGAATAGAGTTTAATGTCACGTGAAGACCGAAACATTTCACAAAAATATTCCAAATTGAAAACATAATTTGCCTGAGGGATAGCAGTCCAAGACCATCTGAATTTCTGGATCCCTTCTATTGGGAGCTGTTAATGACCACGGCGTCGAGTCTCATATCAGTTTCTTTCAGTCGATAATAATTAAAGTATACGAGTATTATCTTCTTTCATAAGTAACAGTACTCACATTAAGTCCCAGCAGACGGGCCTGCTTCAGGAGGCGGGGCGCCTCAAGCACGGGATCACAGCCAAACTTGAAGCCGAGGGGGCACTGGGCCACAGCAGCGTCGCAGCGGATGCGCACTACCAGGCGGGCAGCCGGGCACGTCTGCTTGATCTTCAGCAGCTCAAACTCGCTATCAAAGGTCATGGTAGTGACGCCGGTGGCCAGCGCGTGGCGGAGGTGCGACGCCGGCTTGGCCGGATTGGCGAAGATGATGCGACTGCAAATTACAATTTGACCATGTTAACATGCAAACAATAAATAACAAAAGGTTAACCCTTTACCTTTGGAATGCCAGATTCCACGAGATTTACTAACTAATAACCCACTTGTGTTTTAAAAAATCATGTGTTCGTAAATTGTAACATCTTATAGAAAATATGTATTTATCAAAATTATATATTTATAGTACAAGTGGTTTTCCCAGGTAGCTACTAATATTCAGAGAAATGATTTATTTTTCATAATATTACTAAAAAAATCAAATAAAGCATACATGTATTTTAGTAAAGCTAAATACGTGTCTCTTTCTAAATAGAATCATATGAGGTTTTCCTGTAAGAACACACAGTAGTGTAATTTTGAAAATAAGAAATGTTTTTCGCTTTCACCAATACAAGTGGCAAATCGATCAATGAACTCACTCGGGGCTGACTCCGAGTCCCAGGACCTGGTTGATCTCGGCCTTGGAGGCGCAGTCAAATCCAGCTCCCAGCGAAGCTAGCACCTCCAGCACTATCTGCATGTCGTTGCACTTCACGGCTGTAACACAAATACAACACATGATGTTATAGCGGCGTTAACAATTGAATAAGTTTACATATATAAAATATCCATAGATGTGGCTATGTTCTTATGCATACAAGCGGTTAAGTATGTAATCTCACGAATTAAAGCAAAGATCCGACCATAAAAATACTTTAATTTCACGTAGAGCCAACTAAAACGGGCATGCAGCATGGCTAACAGACGATTGTAAGAATTCCAATAATTCTTGTTTGGGAAAGAGAAACAAAAGGTCAAATTAGATATGGTGACAACCTAGAAATTTCTATGTGTCAGATGAGTGAGAACAGCCAAGAATTGGCTAGACTATTAGAGATGGGATATTTGGGGGAGGTTTATTTCCAAAGTTGGAAACCAGAAGGCCCACAATGAAGTAATAATAATTGTTGGCTAATTTAGATAGCACAATTTTTTTTAAATCACCTCTAATAATGTCTGTTTCTTTGAGTTGGAGAGTAATGACAAATATTATGACAGCACATTCAAGACAGAAAAAGCATCCATTGTCATGAGTCGTAATCATGCGTATTAATTTTTAAATAAACAATAGCTGTAAAGATTTATAATTTGATCAGACAGTGCTGAGTTAGTTCCCCAAATTAACACAAATTAAAAATGCATGTTTTTGCTAATTATACCTTACATAAGTTTTTGAACATTAGGCATTGATATAAAATTTTGTAGAAACAGAGGGGAAAGCTTTTGGGGTGACGCAAATAAGATGGATTGTAATGAATTAAGGAAATAGAATATCCCATACATCTAAGGATATTTTTAGTGTATGTGTGTTGTGATCTTTTAAGAACCACAAAAGGTAATAATGAAATGGTGAACTCATAAAGAATAAGAGTAACAAAACAGAACATGATAAAATGGGTTATGTTAGTTGTTTGTTTGTTTTTTTATTTACTTTTGTTCAATATTCCATTTTGTCACTTTCTGTTAACATGGAATCAAATGAAATATCGAAAGTGCCAGATTAGCGGAAAATTCGAATTACTGGAATGTAGGTGTAAAACGAGTAAAAATTTGTTTCTTCAATTTCGTGCAAAGTAGAATGTCCAACGACATATTCTTTAGCAAGCTTGCACATGTTTTCACCCTTATCTAACCTCTTTAAAATGTCCATCCTCTCTCGCAAAGTCTTACGTTTTCTCTTATTACTCGTACTACTCGAACACATATGGACTGATTAGGTGTATGTAACCACAAGTAAACAATAATTAACGCGACAGTTACGTAATGTACTTTTGAGGCGTGCGTAATACAAGACAGTCGTTCGGAGCGTACAGAGTCTAATGAGTCCAATTCCAAAGGCAGTTCCATAGGCAGTGGACTCACTCCGGAGTTCGCAAATCCAGGTTCACTCGTTCTGGACTCACACTGAATTAACGACTAAGGTTTTGGAGCAACCCTATTCAATAGTGTAATAAGAACAATTTTTGCTTCAGGAATCAGAAACACCAGGAGCAGTCGGAATCAGAAACGAAAGCGACCTTATCAATAGTGCAGTATGTACAATTTTTGCTTCCGGAACCGGAGTCATCAATAAACAATCGGAACTATAAACGAAAAACGAGCCTATTCAAAAGGTGCAGTATGTACGATTTTCGCTTCTGGAATCAAAGACACCAAAGAAACGGCACCGGATTTGACAGAACGGCGGACCCGGGCTGTCAAAAGGAACAAAGTACTGAGTCCGAGCAATCTAGTCAGTGTGGCTCAACTCAGAATTGGAAACAAGTTCATAAAATAAGTGGACCGACCCACTTCTCGTGCGTAAACGACGACGCTCGAAAAGATCACTGACACTTACTAGGGAGATCAAATGAAAGAGAATCGTATGCCCCCGTCCCTTGTTTTGGTGCCAGATACTGGATGTGCCGGTATACTGAAATGCCGAATTAGCGAGGTTATACTGTATATATAATATATGTATGTAGAATATCTCACCATAGTGCGGCTCCACACGCGGCATCTTCTCCTTCCAATTCCTGAACTTTTCCACGATGTCTCCGATGTCCAGGGTATAGAACGCCTCCTCCTGCTGCTTCTCCGCCGCCTTCTCCCGCAGCGCCCCCCACGAGCTCCAGCCCTCCCCCACCACGCGAACGCGCTCTTCCAATTTCACCATCGTACACGAACTAACAAACACTTCACTGAAACAACCGGGACGCTAGTCAATCCACCGGCACTGATCTCGTAGAGAACCACAAATAAACACTTTAAAAACAAAAAAAATATTTATTTTTTTTGTTTTGGAATGAATCTTTCGAAGTTTGTTTTTTTTCACGAAACAAATTTGTCCAAAGTTTTTATTTTTTCTTATGAGTTTTTATTTTAATAATATTTGAATGTTATTTATATTATTATGATGATTACAGCGATGGGTGTGTCAAAGAAACTGAAGGTGAATATGTGTGCCTTATGCAGCCGCGGGGCGAACCCTCAACAACACTTGACAACAGTAGTAAACTGGAAATAAAGAAAATCTGGCATTAGTGGAGTCAACAAAGTTTCTGGTAAAAACAGTAGTACAAGCAAGTTGCCAGAACACAACGCAGAAATGGAAAACACACAAATATTATAATACTTTTTTAACAAAATCCTAGATAAGGAATAAATTAGGAATTATTTCGTATTAATGATCAAAACAAATATAGAAAAACAAAAATCAACATGAGAATCATAATAAGGTGTTTGTTTTTGGTAAATATTTCCAGTTAGGACTCCATTTTAAAGAAAAACACTTTTACATTCATAAAAATATTTGCATATCGACCCCTTGGAATAACAAGGTTCCATCCGACACGGCAATCTTATGCGATAACGAGTCTTAAAGTTTCCATCTATAGAGCACATTATCAGATGACATTGCTGTGTCAGATGGAACCTTGTTATTCCAAGTGTTCGATATGCGGAAATACAAAATGATGCACTTCATTTTTTACTTTCTTTATATAAAAACGAGTAAATATTGAAGAGAAGATTTTAAGGCATTTTTAATGTTAGTATGAAATGACATTTGTCAAAAGTTGCATAAAATGAATATTTAAAACACAGATTTTTCTTTCTTAAAAAAACTCAAACGAAGAACCTAGAACCTTTTCTTTTATTTCCACATATGCAAATACTTTTTTATTTATTTTTATGAATCTGAAATTATTTTTCTTTTTTAAAAATTACGAGTTTTTTAACTGAGTCCTCAACTTGAAAAATTTACCTTTTTTTTAAATTACAAGAAATAATCAAGTTAAAAAAAAAACATTGAAGGAGGGTTTGGGTTTAAACAGAAATAATAGGAATACAAAAAGGAAAATAAAAAGATGGTATAAACAGAGAGAAATTAGAATGCCACATACCTTACTCCCAAAGAAAAGAATAAATGCTTTGAGAAAAAAAAATTAAACAACTTACCACAAGAACAACTTAAATGTAATAGAAATAACATCATAAAAAAAAAACCATGGACAAAATTAGAATGATGGAATAGACAAAAGTTAAAGGCTGTCAAATATGTTCACCGGTTTAATGCTAAGACAAAGACAATTCTACAACAGGTAATAGAAAAGGAGTAAGACTGATGAGTGAAAAACATTGCAAATGAGTCACCATGCAAAATACAGAGAAAGATTAAACTAAACAAACGGTTGAATTCAGTCAAAGATATTTGGATTAATTAATTAAATGCTAAGAAAAGAAGAGAGAATTAAAGGAAAAGGGCAAGTCTAAAATTACAAATCGAAAATAAAGAGGAAAGACAGTAATACAGCAAGACCTGTGATGCAAAGAGTTGAAGTCTGTCAAAGATTTAGACAAATTAATACAGAGAAAGGGACAACCATAGAAAGGGGTGTAGTCAGACCAAAAAAAGTGGCAAATGAGTCAGCTGAAACAAATAAATAAAATAACAAAACAAGTATAAGTACAAAAGACTTTGAGATGCACAATGAAATGGAAACAAACAAAAAAATTAGTATAACTTTTGTAATCCAAATAAATATCCATTTGTGAAAAATTATTCTCAAACTTCTTTTTAAAGATAAATTGGGTAAGGTCAAAAAATAGTTTAAATTTTAAATAATACTTCATTCAAATGTTTCAAACACTGAAGAGATAAACAAATAGAAGTGTGTTGTGGGCGAGTCCATATACCAAGTCAATTTTTCCTTACTTTCTGCTGAAACTGATCAAAAATTTTCAAGTATTAAAAATCTTTTCTGAGCAAATGATCAATTTCATTGGCCTGTCTGGGTACTGGGGGAGTTGAAAGATGTTAAGTAGTCTTTGTTCGAATCGGTATAAATCACACTTCTTGGGATTATCTGTTCAGTGGTGTTTCAGACAAGAATAATTATGTATGGTATGATAGCCCGTAAGCTTTTGAAGTCGGAGTTTAATTCTAATAGCATTGATTTTCTTGGCCAGTGTTTGTAACCGTTCACGTGGCTGTATTTGGTAGATATTATAGATAATGGAAACAGGGGAAATGGGCCATTAACCAATATTAGTGTCATCAGAATTGTTCATCCAAACTACTGTAAATAGCATGCACTACTAGCAGCGACCCGAATTTGATTTTACTTACACACCAAACGCATAACTTTCATTGGCTTCGCCGCTTTGATAGTCCGTGCAGTTTGGTCATAGCTCGGTGACAGTCGGCACACTTCCATGCCATATCTCCATTTATTTCAATTACTTATCTATCAGTTGTTGATTTCCGAAATATTGGCTTAGGTTAAATTGTTGGATCGGGGTCTCGATTTAGGTTGTTGAATTGTCGGTTTAATGGGTTGTTAAGTCGTCGGGTTATCGGGTTGTCAGCTTGTCTGGTTGTTGAATCTTTGGGTTCTTGGGTAATGGGGCTGTTTGGTTGTCGGATTGTTTAGTGGTCGGGTTGTTGGATATGTTGGTGAATAGTACTCACGAGGCAGCCTAGCGGGGGGCGCGGGTCCGGTAGTGGCGGGACTCAGCGCAGCCAGGGCGGGTCTACGTTCAGCGATCGCCGCCAGCAGCCGCCACGTAGAGGGGCCCGCAGACCAAGCGAGCCGAGCTCACCCGATAAGCCTCCCTGCAACAACACACAAACAAACACATTAATATGACGTACAATAGCATCATCAATTCATCGAACTCCGGATAGGATAAATTCGTCAACACACTCGGTACCATAATTTTATGTCATCTATGCCATCTTATCAACATTTTATATCCTCATTGTCATAGCTTCGTCCGGACGGTGCGCAGCTAGCTTCTGAAGCAGTTCGCAACTAGCAAAAACAATGTTACTAAGATATAGTCAAAAGAGCAACATTAATTTGCAGGTTACATGTAGCAAGTAGCAAGGAAAGTGATAAGTGGTAACTAAATCATTGCCCTGAGAAAAGTGATAATTGCCATCAACACATAATTAGTAAATAATTTAGTAAACTCTTGTATACGTATACGGAGTAAAGCTCGATTGTGTGCGCGTCATAACAAAAAGTAAAAATGATTCTGATAGGACAACTAAACTGCTACTTAACGGTAACTTATTGCTTGCCACTTAATGAACTGTCCACACGCGGACAGTGACTTCAAATCAACAAAACCATTTAGTTGCCACTTATCACTGTCCACGGTACTGGATAGGTATAGCCTAATCATAATTGTATGAAAACTATTGTGACTATAATAAAATAATTAAACCTTTCCACTAATGCTCCTGGAGCCAGTGAGACTATGGCATCTCCAATTTTTGAAGTATGTTGCAAGGGAATGGGAAGAGAAGATCAGGAAGAGCAATATTAAGAACCTGGCTATTCAGATCTTGTCACTAACCACAGCTAAAGCCATTTAAAGCAACGTTTCTATTCTGAATGGTGTTCTTTCACTAGGGCGATACTAAGAATATCTACCACCCCGGGTAGAAGCTGACGAGGAAAAAGTATTTTTTTTTTTTAAATTGCAATTTATTTTCGCTTCGATGCGATATTTCGTAGGTTTACTTTACGACGTTCGTAATTATCGTAAAAAAGTTGTAGCGATCGTAAAGTTAATGAAAAACCGAGTGTCGTAATAAGATGTTTCCCTCTCAAACAAGACCATAAGCCCTGATCACAATTTCCATCGAAATGGCCCAAAGGCAGAGCCGATACGAAATCAATACAGATTTGTATTTTCGGCCTTTTCACAGATATGCGAAAAAAAAAACATTTTTTTCGTCTTAAACTTATCCTTTTACTGCTGACGTGGTAGTCTCATATACTCTATGCATACGTAGAAAAACCGAATGCACAACATCGGTTAAAAAACAAAGTGTTTAAATATCGATCATTTGGAGCATAAAGCTGACAAATCAACCAAAATTAAAAAAATACTTTTATTGGAAATCAATGCTTTTTCCTCAAATCTTTCAGGCACACTGGTCGTAAGTCAACACTATTTATTAATTATGGGTACCATTTTCCACTGTCCAGAATGTAGGGACTTTTTAACTCAAGCCATGACTTTTGGTGCCAGTCTAAATTAATTTTGTCAGTCTTTACGAAAATAAACTTCGAAAAATATCATTTTATATGTCTAACATCATAGACTCTACCAAAACTCATCGGGATTGCTTTAGCAAGAAATAAATATATAAAAAAAAAAAAAAAAAACCTTAAAAAACTTGAATGTTCTATTCAGGTTGTAAACAGGAGCCGAGATGTTGAACACAAGAACGAGTAGTAGAAGCGACCCGTTCTCATGTGACAGATGACAACCGTGTACAAATGTTAGGCGCACATTTGGCGTGTTTCCCAACTGCACGCTGGTGCCTAAGGGATCAATGATGCTAATTCCTCAGAGCACCTTCCATTGAAATACCGATAAAACAAGGACAGCATTATCACCTGACGTTTGTACTCCTAAGATTGCAATCCGATTTTTAATATAAGCGAATATGTCAAACGGACCGCCAGTTTCTGTAGTCAAGGGTTTTTTTCAGCTACTTTGGGGCTCCCGACCAAGGCTGGCGGCCAAATTCTGTAGTGAGGAGCACTGTATTATGTATATGCCGTTATTTTTCTGTAGCTCTTGTTTTTCACATTTCGCGGTGTGCATTTTGGGTAAATTAAACAATGGTCCGTTAATATAAAAGTCAATATTTTAATAGCAATTCTATAATAATCAAAGAGAACACATCAGTACCACGTCCAAACACACAATTCTAACATTAAAATTGCTGTCCTGAACAATAAAATCATCTCCAGTGGACTCTGCGCTCCAAAGGGTCGAAATGTTATTTTTCATTTGTTTAGTTAAATAATTTCAATAAATAATAATAGGTACCGAATGCAAAACAATAAAAAAATTATAATATTTATTAATTTTCTTGATATGAGAGCAAGTCCCTTAGACCTAACGTCTTGAGTCAAAATAACAAATTCACGTGAGCAGAGTAAAAGGTTAGGCCATTGTAAATATTGGTGAAATCCAATTAGCACAGCATGACCTTTGACCTAATAATAGAAAGGAACAATGGTATCATATCTATTGCCGATTTTATAACATAGACCGGTCTGGATAACAATGCACACCAATAATATTTACAGACAGTGAGAAACGAGAATATTTCCTAAATTTTAAGTAAATATCCAGGGGCGATAATTTATCATTGCGTAAACAACTGTCATATTATGACTGGTACGGAAATACCTAACTACGTTATTTATTATCAGAATGGTAGATACTCTCAGTATCGCCATGGTGAAAAATCAACATTACAATATTATTAAAAACTAGCTGAAATACCCGGCGGTACTCGGGGTATGGTTGTCTTTCACCAGGGCGATACTGAAAATATCTCTACCACTCTAGTAATTAGCTACAAATAGTAATTATTACGTACGTTCCGGTAGTAGAGTTAGAGACCAATTAACTAATTTGTGACTGACAATCAGAAATCAATTAGAAACCGCAGAACTATGCGACGGTGAGTCGCAAGTGCATCGATTAAATAATTACCTAACATGAACCCAATTAAATGTAATTACTAATTAACTAACTAACCATTACGCCGTTTCCGCGGGGGTAGGCAGAGGACGGACCGCCAAACAACTCGATCTTGGCATACACTTCTTCCTTCATTCACATTCATACATCCTCTTCTGTTGTTCAGACTTCTGACATGGCATACGATACTTTACAAACATCGAAATTTCGTTAATTCGGTTCATTCGATGATATTATTATTCGACAAATGACTCACTGATTATATTTAATGTCAACAGAATTTTTGTTTTGTTAAAACTACGTAAATATAGATATTTTTAAAGAATGTCATTCGCTGAATGACCACTGTCATCCCAGAGAATCGGAAGCGCGGTTAAGCAAAAAGCCTTTAAGCCTAAGGATAAGGACAATGTCTCTTATCCTTAAAAATAATCGGATCCGGCCTCCTGATGTCGCCAGTCAATTTAAATAATAATTTCGGCATTTGAAACTCTTCACGTACGTAATGTTGTAAATATCAGCAGAATGAAGGAAAAAATAGGTTTCTTCGGGCACACGGACACGCCCATGTCACATTTCTAACAATGTATCAAATCAGTGGTCGCATATCGCAATTCATCGGTTCGAAACACTCACCGGGTACAATAATTTAGTACTGAATCGATAAATTCAATCCTAAAATAAACAGGACGCGTCGGCGTCGATACGACCGTCAACGCAAGCCAGCCCTAATCCACGTGAAATGAGATTAAATTAGAGTACGGTACGGTGAGATTCTAATTATAATCCAATCATTATAAATAGGATCGGTGCGCAACGTAAATACGTCACCGAAGCGTGCTCCATTCATAATTGAATTCGGACCACATACACGCGTTTTTGTATAAAACATACTATACTAGACGGCCATATTAGGGGTAGCCAACAAGTGGATTGGCGGACGTATTTTTTTATAAGGATATTATTAACACTGATTTAATGCACTGGAAATAATCAGATCTGGTCACTAAACACGGCTAAAGCCATTTCAAACAATGTTTCGATCCTGAATGGGTTGTCTTTCACCAGGGCGGTAATACCACCCAGTAATATGTCCCGCGGCCTTTGGATTCGTACGCGAGGATCATAACCGCTTGGCCACATAGGTCGTTAATGTGCTGTCTAACCATCTCAGCGATAGAGTTAGCATTTTCATATTATAGTAGCGATTTGATATAACTACAAGCTTGTAGACTGGAGACTTCTTGGAATTAAAACGTACAGACTCGCATGCTCGCGCACCGTAGAAAAAAAAACAATCGTCTCCCACAACACGAACAGGCGTATGAAGTATTTAGCAACTTTCCAAGAGAGCCAAAAAAACTGTTTTTCGCCGTTAGCGAAACATGTAATAAAATGTATGAAAATTCGGCAAAAAAAAATGTAATATAAGATACGCCTGTATGTGTTATGGACGACGAATTGTCGCGTTATTTTATAGTCTCCTGAATAAGGTTTTCTATGGTTATCCTTATTTCCAAAGTCGAATGCGGAGGAATTCCAAAAAGGCCATAGCCGACGCCCTCCCAATCCTCACGCAACGCAAATAGGCAGTTATGCACGAAAAGGGTGAGCTAATGATGACTAAAAATTCATGCAATTTTGTAGGTTTTTTAAGAAACAATTTTTTACCTACTTAAAATCACAAGACGCATCGAGGCAATAACAGACAGGTAAAATTGTATCTACCTAAATGCGATGAATCTGTATAAAAAAAAAACAAGTTTTAGAATCAGTAAATTTAAATCTTTCATCACTTAACGATAAATAAGACTAAGAAATTAAAAAAAAAAAGTTTTTATATCATTATTACAGTAAATTATATTATTGAAAAGATCTATGCCTATTGTGAAAACAGTATTTTATTTTAGTACATAAAGCAGGCAATAAGCCCAAAATTTATATACACGAATGTTTAAAAATCAATAATAATTAATAAGTACATTAAACAACATTCATTATCTCGCAAAAATTATAATAAAGCAAATAATGACAAACAAGTGAAAGATCGAAAACATATTATAATTAGGTACATAAACTGATTCCTTATTGTCCTGTGCTGATGGTACAGTTTTGGTACTTAATATTGAGTGTCCAATAAAGGGCATCAACACATTATCAGCTTGATATTAATATAGAAAATGTCTTTTATCCTCCTTGTCGTTGTGATAAAATGTTTGGTTTATCAATTTATTTGATAAATGTGAGGTATTTGATTTGATAGACCATGTAGCTCCGGGGGTTGCGACTATTTTTTTTAATGAAAATTTCAATGTCGACAACGATCAAGTTGACCAGCTCTGACATTTATGGCATAAACGGAGAAGTGTGCCGATATTTCATGACAAATTGAAAAGTTTGGGATACGTGCCAGAATACGCTGCCGGGAGCTTATTCAAATAAATTAGTCGGTCATATTTCACAGGGGCGTTGTTCAATTTCAACTTCAACAAAGGAATTGTTAAAAATTAAGTGACAAGTTTTTAATAGATTATGTCTCTGAACCGAGGATTTTGACGCCAGAGTTTTGGGGCACGTATTAAATAATAAATAAATAACATAATTTTAGGGGGTCGCCAAAAGATCAAGTTATGGAATACAAGCCCAGATGCTGTCCTAGAGGCTTCGTAGCAAAATTATCGGTAATAACAACAGTGCTTACTAAGCACTCATTATTGAACTTACGTCACGCGTAAGTGATAAAAACTGATCACACTAAACGTATCAGTAAAATTACCCTGCTTATCGGCTGCAGTTCAAATTGGACAAGCAATCAGCCTGACACTTGACACGCGCTTAATCACCTACGAGAGGTTATCGCTTCGCATTCAGTTGTTCAATACAACTGGTCTGCTATCTGCTGGGACTGAACACTGCCGATTACCGATTGCCGATATGGGAGTCACGAGCCAACAGTGAGGACTGGAGCATGAATCCGCTTGACCGGTGAACCCAGCTGGCGAATGGCGATACAGAGACAGATAAATAAACCGTCAGAGTCAGGCAAAGATCGCATGAATCGTGTACAGGTTCTTGTTCTCAGACATAACAAGTCAACAAACAAGGCAACGGATGACATAACGATGAAAAATGCTTCGTGTTTTTGGGCCTTGCACTGAAACTTGCCGATAGGGGAAGTCAATGGCCAAGATTAAGAAATAGCGGGTGACGTTGAATCCATGCGGATAATACACAGATAAATCGTCAGAGCCAGGTAAATATGTCACAAATTGAATACAGGTTCTTGTTATCAACCATAACAAGATGGCATAATTTAAACAAGCAGATACTTGTATACACAACAACCATATCAGCAGTATTTGAACGCTAAAGCGAAATAATTGAGCCTGAAACTGTCATAAAACTCTGTCCCAAGTAATACGATGGGCTGGCCGAGTAAAAATAATATTTTAAGAAATATCAAGATTTTGCATTGACACAATATAAAACAATTCTGTAAAAACCTCAAAATGGTCGATAATTGAGACATAAAAAAATAGCAATACATTATTACTTGCGACATTGACATTCATTCCTCTCACAACTAATTCGTACCTTCTGGTCATGGCCAGTAGAAGCACGGTATTTATAAATAAATTTATTAAAATCGAATATCATTTCTGAAGTGGACTGGTGACTTATTTATTCCCAATCGAAAATTTCCAATAAATCTAATTTATTTAGTATTTCAGACATAAAAAAAACGAAGGAAAGTCAAACAAAACATAGAATTGTTATTTTTCCGATAGCCTATGGAACTTTTGATATGTGATTTTTATTTAAGGCGTCAAAACAATAACAAATTCGTACATCGAAGAGTTTTTCGTTTTCTGTCTGAAATTTCTAGTTTGTCTGTTTGACATGAAATATTGTTTCGATCTAAGGATTAAATACCTAACTAAACTGAGTGATATTTATTAATTGTTTTTTGTCTTTAATTCGTAGAACTCCATTATTTTTTAAATTTAATGTAAATCAAATTTAATAATGTTATTATTAAGTTCTGCAAGTATTTTTAGTTTTTTATTATTGTGACAGCTGTTTCGGCGTTTAAGGCCATTTTCAAACTGTCTGTTGAGTTTGTCTGTCAGTTTTAAAGTGGCCTTAAACGCCGAAACAGCTGTCACAATAATAAAAACTAAAAATACTTGCAGAACTGAATAATAACATTATTAAATTTGATTTACATTAAATTTAAAAAAAAAAAGAGAGATATTTGTTAATCCAAAAGTATTGCATGTGCCTAGGAGCTGGAAAGTGTTTATTTTTATTTATATAGACCACAAAATAAGTAGAATTTTCGTTAAATAAGAGGTGTCTTTAATTTTTATTAATAATGTTTTTCATTGTAATGTCAATCTTTGTTTGTAACCATTTTGTATGTAAGAATTTACTGAGTGCCAACGCAAACAAAAATAGACAACTTACCTTATAAATAATGCAGGTCATGTTGTGTACTTTTTTGTGGTTTACAAATAACCTTTACTCGATCAATTTACCTTATTTTTCTCATGAAATTCTCAGTAATAACAAGCCGCAAAGCTTACTGTAGAACAGTTACGTAGTATCAGAGATATATTAGAACAGCCGAGTGTTTTCATCTTATGAGTTCGCAACCCATCCGATCGATCATTCTCGATTTATGCAAGTCATCCAAAGGTCCAGGATTTACAACCCTGGGCAAAATTGAGGATGCTGGAGCAGATAGCGTTAACTGGGTCAAAAATTTAAATTAGTTCGTAAGTAGCCAGTGGTGAGTACAAAATAGTTTTTTTTCTCTTTATAGCGACGTAGAAACATTGATAAATACATCATATTCCGGCTTACAAGATAATAAGATATGTGCAAGAACTCCTTGATAACAAAATAATTCATTCCAGATACTGACCGATCCGCAAAATGTCAGTATAGCTCGGTACTGTTCAAGGACTTCCAATAATGAATACTTATTTATTAGTAACTATTCGACAAACTCGTGTTCCTGTCTGATACCGAGTGTTGTTGCTAACCATTTTTTTTTTATTTACTTTGCAAACATTATCTAATAAAACATCCCAAATGAGCCTCGCAATCGAATAAGATAAAGTAGATTGATCTGGTTCGTGAAAATGGTACCAGCTACGGGCAAAATCGGGTTCAAATAAATTAGAAAACGAAATATTCCTAACATCGTCGAAAGCTTTTAATAACATGAAATGTATGTACATACATAGCTCAATTAAGCGATAAGTGTATTTCACTTCTAGTGCGGCTGGGCTGTTTGACGTAACAATTATTTGACGTTAAGTTGGTTGTTTGGGATCACTTGGCACGCTTTGGTGTACATTTAATTGACCAATGAGTTTTCGAAAAAAGATTGTTTCTCAGACGAAACCGAATAGTAAAGCCGGTAGCCGCATATTATTGAGATTGAAAATATATTGAGCAGTGGCGTGCAGTTCATGAAGCCTGAAAAGCTGTGCCTACCCTAATAATAATAAACCGTAAAAAGAAATTGAAAGATTCTAAAAAATTGACAAATAGTTTTTTTTATGAATCTCGTACGCTCATTTATTCAGCTGGCTGCAACAATCGACGAAATATGATAATAAGATGGCCATTTTCGAATATTCATAAACAAACAACACACAGCCTACTTTTGGTCACAGAGCAATGCACGCCACTGCTATTGATACATCTAATTCAAAATCGTAAGCAGGCAAAAAAAACGTCAAACGTAATTTTTATAGTTAAATAGAGTTTCTCATTTTGTCACAAAAATCGACATTTTGACATACCAGACACTTCAACCTTGATTTTTTGTAAAATTCAGTTATGTCTGGTGACAGAAACGGTTTTAACGGTTAGAAAAGCGCGGTTGCGCGACGAACTCCCATAAAAAAGATAATAATATAATAAGTTGAATCTGCATTAGAATTTTGAGACACATAAAACAGCACGCTACTCAAATTTCGTGCTAAAAAAAATCTACACGTCCGTATATTAATGCTGCTCGAGAGCGAGTCTGAAATGAATCCCATACATGCGTTTTGAATTCAGCGTCCATCGGAATTTCTGTTTTAAGAAATAGTTCATACAATCCCATACTCGTGGCGTTTCAGTGGCAAACCTTTAGGAATCTGTTAGATGTCCGGGTGGGCAGCAACTCTGGGATTTGTTAACACTTGTTTAGTATTTTGCAAAAATCAATTACATGTTTTCTGTGATCATTGTTTTAAGTTGTTATTAAAAGTTGTTACCTTTTTCATATTAAAAAACGTTCAGTTTCTTGCGTAAATTGTGATTGTCGTAGTAAATTTTATTTTTATTTTTATAA
Organism: Halesus radiatus; assembly: GCA_022606495.2. NCBI lineage: Eukaryota > Metazoa > Arthropoda > Insecta > Trichoptera > Limnephilidae > Halesus > Halesus radiatus. The sequence continues at coordinate 16,537 of JAHDVE020008698.1, read as the reverse complement.
CCTATGATATTCAATTCAATGGCCAAGGACGCTTTAACCCTTTCTCACCCAATATAATATCTTTAGATAAATAAAATATTTAACGCTAGATTGTGTGCAGTGGAATTATTTGCAAATTTTTGCTATATTTAATTTATTTTTTCACTTATTGTTTAGGAAATATTCAACCTCATTTTAAAATGACTGTGGCTCTGAGTGGTAAATAATTAATTAGTATGTAGACAAACGAAACATTTTCATTACCTTATAATCTTTTTTTATTTAAATATACGTTGAGAAATTTTGGGACGATAAAAACATATATATATATATATATATATGTATTTTTTGTTTAGAATGTGCTTGTAATACGTAAGAATGTACATTGTTCTTTATATAAAAATAATAAAACAAATGAAATAACAATAAATACATTGTGTGTTTTACGGTAGTAGAGAAGTCCAATCAGAGAATTCCAAAAGGAGCGAACATCGGTTTTTGTTGTTTTATGATATAAAGTGTGTACGCAGCGCATCCAACCCAACGAAAAAGATAGTATTGCCAAGGAAAGATCAATTAATAATTTAAAAAAAAAAACGCAAATGAATAGGGTTAGTACTTACTTTGTAAATAATTCTCAAAGATCGTGTATTTTTTAAATTACTCTGGGTGAGAAGGGATAATGAATCTCCACATTGTATCTTGTTGCTAGGTCGCTAATCTTTGGTGCAGTGATATTTAGATCTAGGGGAAAATCTGAATTATGGAAAAAAAACCAACATAGGATTTATTAATGATGGAATTTTATCCCCTTTTTAATCTCCGATATAACTTTTAATGAGAGGCCACGAATCGCCGCTGTCTAATAATGAACCTAACAAACAATCTGTTCGCATAAAAAAAATGCTGGAGCACAGATTGTAGTGTAAATATGTGTTCATTTCGTATCACGATTGAAGTAACTTCTGCTGTATCGCGGCTTGACAACGCGTGCATTATTTCGAAATAATTTTCAAACGGTTTGCTTTATTTAAGAACGATAGCAACATAAGAATCAGCACCTTTTGTCACGGAATTAAAAATTGTAAGTGAACGAGCAGTATGTGTGTATGATATCACCGCGTGAATGCCTTCGAACACAAGTCAAATCTAATATTGAAATAACGTTAGTTTTACACGCTTTTTATTTGCAATATAAAAAAACCACATTAGATAAAATGGAAATGCTTAATAAATTGATAATAAATGTAATTTCAACACAATAAGTACATTTATTTTTTAAAACATTAAAATTTTAAAGTTAAAATTTCGTTTGAAGAAAAATATTTGAAATCTATGTAGATCGTCCAAAAACTACAGTTTTACGTGATTTGTATGAAGACTGTGACATATACACATACTTTAATCATCACACGAATATATTGATATTAAACATAATACTGAAAAAAAAAGTTTTGAAAAAAGGACAAAAAATCTAGCTAATGGTTCAAAAAGAAGGGAAAATATAGCTTTTTCAGCGACATGTTTTTGAGACAGAATTTACAATAGATAAACTTTACACAAATGCGAGCAACGTGGTCATTTCTTGATAGGAAAATATTATAATTTTCGAGCACAACCTCTACTCAAAGCATTGCGGTATTTTTGAGGGTCAAAAACAAATTAAAAGCTGAAAATAATTGACTCACCTGTAGTGAAATTCTCAAGGCTTGTATATCCCACATGCAATAAATGTCGATTTGCGTGACGGGACCGTTGTCGCGATTATAAAACAACACCAGATGTTAATAGACGACAGTTTTCTGTCAATCGAGTCAACCCCTTCCAGATGAGAAACAGGCTCGCGCACGTTTAAAACTCCAACAGAGATAAAATCCAAAAAAAGACCGAAGACAATTAAATTGAAATCAGAGATTATTCCTTTTCAAAGATTGGAGACAATTCGATTTCTGAATGTTTTTGCGGAGCTACGGCGAAACACGTCGATTCGGCGCGCGGAGTTGACTGGTCGAAAATGGCGCGTGCTTCGAGTATATAACGTGGCGATTATTAGTGTTATCAGTAGCCCCCACTCTCCATTATATTAAATGTTATCTGACATCTAACTATTAGCTGATTGACGCAGGGTCAAGAGTATTGGCCTGCCACATAGTATATAATACACACTACACAATAAAGGAGATAGCGTTACTATATTTTTCAAATTGTCAGCGTTCTTGCCAGGGGCGCTTCGCTCTTCTCGTGTTTCTGGTCGCCTGGTAATTTATTTATAATTGAGATTGATTTTTGATGGTAATTTCGTGGGAATGTTAATAGTTAAAGGAACAATTAAAGTGGTAATTAGTCACCGTGTGAATTCTTTTACCGCTATAGGCGTTCAAATATTAGAAAACTGTTTTTTTTTGTTATTACTTCTTAATTTGACACTGCCGTAGACAGTATAACGCAGTCTAAAAATAATTATTCACATTAAGAGGAACGGCTGCGCGGCTTGTTTCATACAACACTTAATTTTGGATTAGAGGCCAAAATCCGAAAGATATATTTTTTTAAATCGAAAGGTATACCAAAAATCTAGTAAGTAATTTTTTTTTGTTTTAATTTAGAAACTATAAGCCGTAATTGATGACAATTTATTCATATTTTTATTATTTAGCAAATATTGTTGACTAAATGGAAACTATTTTTGAAAGAATGTCCCTCATCCTGCCACAGGAATATGATAAAGTATACGATAAAATTTGAATGACTGCTGAAAATGGTTTCATTTGGGTCAAAATCCGAATTTAGTTAGCAACAAATTCAACGTTAATTTAACCCTTATTCTTGTGATTATTCGATAAAAAAAAACATTTAAATTCACGTTTTAATAAGATTTTGACTGTTTTCCGTTTATGTTTTACTATAAAATAACTCTTTTGTAACTTAAATTAATATTTTGATATTATTTAAATTAAAATTGGCTGACAACAAATATTAAAAATAATAGAGTGGTAAGGGTTAATCAACTTTTTTGCTGGCGTCGCGCTCGCACTTTGTGAACGGGCAGGAACGCCCATTGGAAGAGGGTACGGGAGTCGGGGACACTAGCAAACAAATAAATACATGTATGTAAATCGCCACGACGTGCTACATACGTCACATTCTGTTATTCTGACGTGGCCCGACTCGAGTATTTGATTCACTTCATCGTGCCATGTCTTCCTCTGGCGTCCCCAGCTTCTTCTTCTTCTTCCATTCACATTCGCGTCATATTCTCCTTACACTCCTTTCTTCGTTCATTCGCTCTACATACCCAAACCATCTGAGGTTCAAACACTAGGGGGTACCTTACTTGTATAAAATGTAAAATTTTGGCTGCAAGTTTTGGTAAAGGAGGGATTTACTGGCTTGATGCAAATATATTGACGCGATTTATAGATAAATAAATAAAAAACAAAACGAATTCACTGATCAAAAACACAAATAAAAATAAATTTTAAAAAAACGTAAAAGAACGAATTATGGTGTTTTTATGTTTCTTAATCAACTGTCAAATTCTAGTGTGAGGAACAAATTTTTAAAACATAATTAACAGCTTGGTATTGTGCCATATTAATGAAAAATTTCAGTTCAATTTTAATAAATATCTACATTTTATTGTCAAGCTATAAGTGGTCGCTAATTTGGTCCTGGAAATGAAGTCATTACGAATTTTCCCAGAACAACGCCAGTCGAGTCACGTGAACAACGACAGATTAGGCAACGTCATTATTTATAACAGCAACAAGTGATTCAGGCATTAATTCAATAAAAGTTACTTCAATACGCGTGTACTTATCGTCAAATTGCATTTTGATGGGGGAATTTAATAACACGGAGTGGCGTGCAGTCCATAAATGCTGAAAAGCTATGCCTACCCTAAATAAATAAAAAATTATTCAAATAAATAAAAAATTATTCAAATAAATAAATAATTATTCAAATAAATAAATAATTATTCAAATAAATAAATAATTATTCAAATAAATAAATAATTATTCAAATAAATAAATAATTATTCAAATAAATAAATAATTATTCAAATAAATACCAGAATTAATTAATATCTTCAATAACATGTGTTTTCCAATATTATGTCCTCTGCGTGCAGAACCGTATCTAAATTTCGCTAATAAATAGTGTTTATCTCAGGTGATTTGCCAGGTAAGTGTGGTCCTTTATAATATTATCTGCCTGTACATAAAATTAATATCATGTATATTTTAACGCGATATCACGTTCACGGGTTAAATGCATTGTAAATACAGTTTAGTATCACAAATCGATGAACCGGTGAATGCAATTCGTTAGCCGTAAGTGGTAATATTATGCCGTCTTGTCTAATAGATAGTTAGTGATAAGATAGAGCCTTGGAAAAAAAAACATTTGTACAGCGCCCCTTGAGGTGATTTTTCACAAAAACGGCGCTATACAAACCATCCAAATATTATTATTATTACTATTATCCGAACCTTTCCTCCTAAAGAGCGGCGTCAGACAGGGTGGATGCATGTCCCCGATATTGTTCAACCTTTACATGGACGAACTAACTGAAAGGCTAAACAATGCAAGGGTAGGCTGCCACATTGGAGGACAGTGTTTGAACAACATCAGTTATGCGGACGACATGGTACTAATGGCACCGTCTATAAGAGGGCTGCGCATTCTCCTGAAGATCTGTGAAGAGTTTGCTGAAGAAACAAACATGTCTTATAACCCCAATAAAACAGCTCTGTTGGTCATAAGATATAGACAAGGCCCGACTAGTATTCCTGCAGCTACCCTGAACGGTGTGATCCTGAAGGTGACTGAAGAAACCAAATACCTAGGACACATAATCACCAGTACTCTGATGGATGATGAAGACATTGATAGGCAAAGACGAGCTCTCAGCGTAAAATCGAATATGCTCAGTAGAAGATTTCGCCTTTGTAGTACCGCTGTGAAAAGGACTCTATTCCTTGCCTTCTGCGCAACGTTGTACACCTGCGAACTCTGGGCAAACTACAAAAAGAGTAGTATGGAAAGACTTCGCGTACAGTACAATAACGCCTTCCGCATAATGTTTGGCCTCCCCAGATACTGCAGTGCTTCCAGTATGTTCACGGAGGGGCGAGTTTCCGGTTTTGCAGCCCTTATAAGATCCAGGGTGGCTGGAATGAGGGAAAGAATAAACAGCTCCAGGAATATCCTCATCATAGAAGCCCGCCTCAGTCCAGCCTCCAGCATCGACGCATACTGGACAAATATATTGGCCCCTCACAATATAAATGCCGCAGCACCCTTAAGGAGTTATCCTACTCTTATTTAGTTAAATTATTATTTTTCTTTATTTATTTATTTTTACGATGTGATGTATGTTTATATTTTGTATATTTTTTTATAACTATTGAATGTATATTATTGTATGGAATGTGTGGGACTGCACTAACCTCCCCACATACCGGAATAAACATTTATTATTATTATTATTATTACTACCCTAAGAAAAACGAACCATATAAAAAGTTATTCTATATACAAATGGGGAAGGAACAATCAGTAGGAAGTACTGTAGAAGTAATATTAAGAATAAGCAAGAATGTATGTAATATGTTAAGAATGTATAAATAGAATGTAAAAGGAGCATTACAGGAATACCACTGAATTGAGTTATTTAATCTTTTTTTTAAAGTTTATTTATGGCGAAGCGCACCTGAAGTGAAATAACACAAAACTGCGCTATATAAATGCTTTGTTATTATTATTATTAGAAGACGATTATTATTAATTTATATAGTGGCAATTTTTAAATATTCAGTGCACCTTTCTTACCTGAACTTGAAAAACTACCCAGAGCTTACCCTTGGTCATAGAGCAATGCACGCCACTAGGTAGACCAAACGACATGTCGATTTTACATTTACTGGGTATGGCAATGGCGGGGAGGCATGTTTAGTCTGACATTTAAAAGTAGAAAAAATTAAGGGCGCTGCGATCGTTTATAACGGTTTTACATGACAACACAAAGATGACTCATTGGAAAATCCAAGTTTAAAAAAAAAACACAATAGTCCAAGCATATGTTTCGCTTTAATCAAACGGTGTTCAGAAATTAGTGGTACTTTCCGAAAGGAGATGATTCTACATCATATTCTAAGATAATTACTTGGAAATGTGATTTTTTTTTTGTTTATTTGAAATTGTATGTATCGAAATAAACATGTATCTAATGTTAGATAAATAAAATAAAAACTAAACCAAATTCACAGATCAAAATTATTAATTTTTAAAAAGTTAAAAAAATAATTATAATATTTTGCGTTGTTTCATTAAAACACCTACTACCTCCTACTTACGAACCCCTTATCCGATATTGTCGTATTGTTCATTGTGGTAAATAGAGTTTTTCAGAATATGACCGTAAAACATTTTAATAATTATGTCTGAACTTTACAGAATAGAATAAAACACGCATTTCGGTGATGGTTTTTTGGCGTAAATCGAAACATGCGGCCGATTTCAACCTTGTCGCCACCTGCATAAGGAGCGCGTGATTTCGTTGGAATTTTAGCCGGTGGATCGCCTTAAACGTGATTACGTGAAAACATTTGAATGTGAGGAACAAATTTCAAAGACGAAGTGGGTAGTTTAGTGTTGCCATAATAATGACATTTTGCAGTTCCAAAATTATAAATATCTACAATTAAATGCCAAGCTATAACTGTCAGGGGAAGGATAAATGAAGAATGACAATCGTCTATGACCGTCTTATATATATGTAACCGTAATGAATGACAATATGAAAAGAACGCTTAGATGGTTTGAACATGTAGAAGAGATAAATGAATAAAGTAGTGTGAGGAAAGTGGGTACATAACGCGAAAGAGAATGGTAGAAGAAGTCGGGGACCCCCGAGTAAGACATGCCGCAATTAAGATAGAAGACAGCGAGCGGAAATTAGTTAGAAGAACATGTCAATTGTCATCGTTATCAGTCGCGTTCTATCTACTGCTGAATCAAGGCCTCCTCAGACGAGCTTTAAAACAACAATGTTTATCTCCTGACCTTGTTTACTTGGTCTTCCGTCTACTAGATAGGTCAACATAGGCGAAAACATATATTTTTTTAATATTACGCACAATAAGGAACTCCTCCAGGGAAAAATATTATGCTCCACTAGGGTCACGTTGTGCCATATCTGCCACCAAATGACAGTCCTTGTAAAACTAGTTTTATCTGATTTTCTCTTATGATCAGACGTATTGTGATATGTTTGAGAGAGAGAAAGAGAGAATACACCAGCTTTCTCTTTACATGATAATTTGTCGTCTAGGCCGGTATACTAGAGGGGTAAAAAAGATCATATAGATCAACGAACGCTGATTCTGAATAAATAAGTTTTATTATATATAGGTAGGTAGAACTTATAAATCGTTGTTTAAAAATTAATTAAACGCCATCTCATCAAAATACCGTGTTTGGTTGGCATCTTTGAACTAACATCACGCGAAATTCCTTCCGTGTGACGCTTGTGTGACAAAGCGCACCCGCTCTCCTACCGCAAGCATTCCGGCCGTTTTGATGGGTTTAAATAACTTTGAGAATTAATTTAACTATGAACAAAATACTCGTATTTAATTTAAAAGGAGACGATTTTTAAAAAATCGAATCAAGTTTCTTTTTTTTATTATTATATTCAACAAAATGAATAAAATTCAAACAACGAAATAGAAAAAGAAAAAAAGGAAATCGGTGCAACGAACTGTCCGCGTAGGCAATATTCCCTGCGCATTCTTCTATTTTATTGCTAAAATCTGGATACGGCCCATGCTATATTGTGGAGGTGACTTTCAAAATGAACAAATATGAAGTACAAATCTGTCCACTTAAACATAAAAAATCTCTCGAACGATGAGATCTGGCCTAGTAAAATTTGCACAGCCGTATCAACGCCCGGAATCTATAGTTAAACGCCACTATTTTCAGCCCGCTACGTCGTTTTCGAAGGCTTTACTCCAAATTTTGTCTTTCGTCGTATTAAACAAGATTTTTTAAACTTATTTTTTTTATATTTTCATATGAAGCGGTAAATTGGTGATGTGACATTACAATTTAAAAAATAAAACAATAACTTTGTTTACATTACATGTTTACAAAAAGTTATTGGTTTATTTTTTAAATTATTTTTTTTTATACTTATTTTTTCAAGTTGAAGTAAGAAAAGATGAAAATATCGTAATCACGTCATACATAACGGGAGTTTCTTTGTTTTGAACGTAATGGGGGCATCACTATGAACTTACGCAGTTCAATTAAATAATGGTGTTCTTATCATAGGCCAAGGGGTCAAAGGCCGATCCCAGCAGTCTAGGGCAGGCCCCCCAGTGTGTATAGGAAGAAAAGCAGTGCATAATCTGACATTTAAAAGTAGACAAAAATTGGGGGCGCTGCGATCGTTTAAAAAGTTTTAAATGGCAACGGAAAGATGGCTCATAGGAAAACCTAAGAATGTTTAAAAAAGCACAATGGTCCAAGTGCCTATTTTTACTTCAAGGTTAAACGAAACGTAATACGCACTCACAGATGACACCATTTTTTTTAAAGCACCTAATGGTTTTAAATATTGAAATGAAACGTTAGTTGACGGGCGTACACACGTAATATGAATTGTTAGTTGACGGGCGTGTACACACGTAATATGAAATGGAATAAATTGTTACGGGAGATTTAAAGCTTAAGTCTTTCAAGAAACTTATAAAAATACAATACATTATTGTAAAACTAACAAATGCAGTATTTTTATAAGTTTGGAAGGACTGCATTAAACTCCCAATAATATTTTTTTTCCATTTCATATGTGTACTCGCCAACAAACAATTCATCTCAATATTTAAAATCATTAAGTGGTAGTGTTTTTTTCTTAAATATTTGAATTAGCGCCATCTGTGAGCGCGTATCACGTAGTAAGCTACCCCCAAAAGGAACAAAAAGACTACTGCTATGTAGTTCTTGTTCCCCATAGGGAATAAAAAGGACCCATTTTTTATAATATTTAACGCTTTGCAAGGGACAATTTACATGGAAAGGCGATTTTTTATGTATTTCTGATTTTTTTATCGAAAAGCCATGGTATTAGATAAATAAAATTAAAAAAACAAAGAAAATCAAATCCACAGATCATATTTATAAATAAAAATGTAAAAAATGGCTTTTTCTCAGGGCGTTAGTTTTTTTTTACTAATAAACTGATAAGATTTATCTACAAATAATGTTGTTTAAATAGGTATGACAATAATAATATTTGTTAACATACCATACCAGTCATTTCAACAGTTCGTTTGTAAATATGTGCTAAGTTGGACAGTAGCTTCTTTGCTCGAAATTCTGCTAAACAACACTAAAACACACTTCGGTAAAATCATTTTAAATAAATTAAAAGTATTCATAAATAAAAAAAGTAAAAATAGTGAACGGTTCAATGCTAATTTTTGACAACCAACAAAATCTCAAAAACCTTAGTGATGCCATAATGATGACATTTTGTAGTTACAAAATAATTAATATCTACAATTAAATGCCAAGTTGTACATTATTGCTGGTAGTTACTACCCAGTTTTGTCCAAGTTAAACACTGGATATTCATATTGAACAATTGAAATACATAATAGAACAAATAATACAGAGTTTTGCCTTAAATGCTCATGATCGCAAATCCAACTTCCTAACCTTCATCTCCACCTTCTCACTTTCTTCAGCCTCACAACATACCCCAATCGTGGATGCCATAGTCCCACTGACCCCAGAACAGTTCGGAGCAATTATGACTCGTGTGCGGTATTTATATTTAAAAGTAAGCAGGCGTAAGCACAAAAAAACTGTTTCTCGGTGACGTTTCGCAAGAACATCCACTGTCGTAATTTTGTACATATTCAACAATACACACAATACTCACGGTGTGTTCTTTGGGTCAGCCTATAATAAATAAGAAGGTGCCCCATTTTCGGCAAATAAGGCAGCCCCTACTTTCCAATAATCGCGTGTCAATTCTTGTTTTGATTCTTGCACGGTCTTGTTGACCAAGTCGAGGAATGTTCGAGTCAACAAACCCAATTTCTCAGTAAAGCGTCAAAGTCAGACAACAAACGATAATATATACATAATTAAAGCGTCATTTTATTATCGCTTGGGAATTCTTTTCAATAGGGAAAAACAGGCTTTTTGGGTGACACAACGTACGGGCATAATCGACATAAACATTACAAAATTATCGATTACTTGTCCGTAGGTAAAAGGCCTTTATAACGTTGTATCTATCATGATGGGGATTTATTTATTTTTCGTAGTCTCTATAAAACAATCGTACACTGAGGATAAATGAGATATTGTAAAAAACATGCATAGACAATTATTACAAATAACAAACGGTACAGCTTAGAAAATTATTTGCGGGTTTATCGTAATTTTAAAAAAATTTTAAAAATGGTTTTTTCGGGTCGATATTTTAAATTCTGTATAGCAAAATTTGTGTTCCACCGTAAATTGGTAGTTTTTAATTTAATTTATAGTCCACCATAATGCTTATTTTAATATTTTAAAAATAAAATTAATTTTATGTTTCATTTTGTTTTCAAAGCAGATGGGTTAAAACTTTTTTTTAAATCACCGTTAGCCCCTAAATAATGCTTAAAGATGCCTATAAAATCGCTAAAAATTCATTCCTTTATGGGCCGATATTTCATAAGGTAAAACAAAAATACTTCTCATACGTACTAGATATTTACTAAACCTTAAAAAAAATAGATCATTCAGTTTGGATGGGTATTTTGGCCTCCAATACAAAATTCAGTTTTGTATGAAACAGGCACGGCGGCCGTTCCCCTTAAGAGATAGTCGCAAAATTGTCTTTAAGTGATATTAAATATGTCAAAGGTCAAGGCAGCATCGTTGAGCAGTTGAGTCGCTCTGCTGATTGACGTGTTCTGGTAAACAGAAGTTTTCGCTTTCGGAGCATAAAATAGTGCATGGGATCTCCCACGAGTATATTTATTGGGAACGTATAAGTTTACCTCTTACAACATATTTGGATTACATATGGTTCCAGAGATTAACTTAAAGAAATGTTGACCAATAAATATTTTTTGGAAGGCTTCTAAGGTGTTGAAATCGAGCATTTCTGTTAAAAAACAAGGATGGGTGTAGGAACGGACTCATATAAAGCATATTAGTCAGAGGTACTACATTTCAGTTTAATTCATTACTTCAGTCTGGGACAAAGACTTCACGTGGTATCAAGGTGAAAGACCTTAAAAATATTCTACTATATAAATTTGGAGTTGGAATGGACGTCTGTTTCATTGTTACGCATTATCTCAGCGATGGGTGGGTTACGGGGGTTGAATTAAAAACAGTAAAATGCAATTTTTTAACAATAATAATTGTAGAGTGTGCACTTGGGCGCAAGACTACGCATTTTACCGCTCAATCCCTAAAAAACCGATGCTTTATTAATGGGAACAAAGCAAAAAATAACAAGCGTGAGGAATGGAGGGCATTTTGCAAAAATACACGAAACCACTATTCCCTCTGCTGATGCTGTGCGCAACCTTGGATTAATAATGGACGGTAGGTTGATGTATGAGGAACATATTAGGAAGAAGTCACAGTGGTGTTATTCGAAACTAAAAGCACGCAGGATTATTACTAGCGGTGTATCGGTCTATGGCCAAAGGTAGGCTGTATGCAGTTTTACAAGTTCGAGTATGTATAATTGTGCATTGAATATTTGAAAACGATCATCTTCCGCTGACTTTTATGACCACCTTAATAAATGACCATACAAGTTCCTTACCAAATTCATGAAAGGAATTGACTTTTATGATTTTTTAATAATTTCTTCTTGTGGTTCGTTTTCAATAGGGTAAGCACACCTTTTCAGTCTTTATGTACGGCACGCCAGTGATTATTACCGATAGTCTTGTTCTCTCAATACAGGACTATGGAGACACTGTGGTCCCTATTTACTGAAAAAAAAACACACAAAAACTATTCCAACGTGTCCTTGCATGAATGTGTCCGATATTGCTATAATGTCCCGAGATGCGAGCATACCTCGCCTTACCTTTTTCGGCATAGTTGTGAAGTATGTTTATGATCAATGTAAAGACTGATAAGGATATTTACTTTTTATTTAAAAGAAAGAGACATATTCCCTGGTTACGAGTAACCTGACAATATTTGAAAATTTCCCACCACCATTGCAGAAAGCGAAAGATTTTGCTTGTATCGTGGTGGAGTACTTAGCCAGCCGAGGAATATGTGAGATAAAAACGCAATGCTAACTCAGCACTGACCGGTCATATTGAATGAATGGTGTGGTGTAAGGGGTAGAAGGGGTAGGGTGGGGTTGTTGTAGGGAAGAGGTAAATTTAGGGTAGGACAGCTAGACAATAGACTGCAATTAACACAGTGTATCTCGAATGGGTGATTGTGAAACCTCTGGTGAAATTGATCAAACACTTTCTAACATTGAAATTCTTTCGTAAACCGATTATTGCATTAATTGACTTGTGGAGTCGAAAGGTCTTATGTAAATTGGCGACGTTAGTTTTCTTTCAAATCGGCACAGATCACATTTCTTGGAATTATTATCACAGTGTACAGTTTTATAATATTATAACCTGCCTACACAGGGCCTACGTCATCTTTGGGGATGCTGGGAGGAGGGTATTTTTAAATAAAACTGTAGGTGGGAAGCACAAGTCGGCAAAATAATCCCCAGCCCAGCCATTGAGCATAAAAATGACCGAATACAATAATAACCATGTACAATATTATTGTTACTTAAAACACATTTTTTAAAATGCAACAAAACTCACGTATGAAGACGGTCTACACCTGGAGAAAGATAACTTTCTCATGCGACTGAATTAAAAACCAAGTCTTGTAATGTGTTTCCAGTTATCTTGACATTTCTGGGAAATAACTAAGTACGTATAATCTACAATGTTATCTTTATATTATCTTCCGTGGCAACATGAAATCTTAATTATTTCGCTATCATACAAAGATAATTATTATCTCGTATTATCATGAATTTAGAATGTGAATAATTATGTTTGTAATGTATTTAAATGTGCACAGTTAAAGCATCGTATTAAAAGTTACATAGTGGTCATTTAGTATGGTAATGTCTCTAGATAACGACTTGGGGATCTCGCGGGGCCCCACCTTATCTCGGGCCCTGTGCAGGAAGTATCGATAACAGGGACAAGAATGTTATACGTTCAATTAACTAAAAAGACACGAGACCATCAGTCAGTCCACAAGTGAGTTCTGCTACAAATCTTTATGTATAAAATTGACAGAGGAAGAACGAAAGTAGACTGAATGCAGAAGAAATGACTAGCAATTCAGCGGAGTTCTGATGAAAATCCCGGATGAATGGAATTGGCAGAATGTTGTGAGTGACTTGACAAGTGCCTCTACCAATTGAGCTATCGAGACCTATATGTTACATTAGGTCATTTTTATCAATCTCATACTTTCATTTAAGAATTACTAACATTATCATTAACATTAACAATAATTCTTTCAGTTAGATCAATTCTGTGGTACAAAATTATATTTCAGGACATAAATAATCCTATATTTAATACAAATAGACTAGAGCACACTTACAATACTCGTCTCAATTTAATGAAGGATTAATGGTTCCTAAGCATAAAAAAATATGGACAAAGAACTTTAGATCACATGATTCCTAGTTGTATAAATATGTTACCCGCTGAAATAAAAAAAAACTGTATTAAAACTAAACCATTAATAAACAGATTGAAAACTTGGCTAGCTGAAAAAAGATATTTGTATTAGAAATAAGGAAATATTATTTTATTTATGATTTATTGCTTTCGTTTATGTTTTTATTTTTTTAATATATTCTTGTAGACATATTTAAGATTCTTGATAAATATTTATGTTTTAAGCTTGTTACATATGTTTTTTTTACGTTTCTATTTTACATATTTTGTAACCTTGTCTGTAAATTTTAAGTTTTAAATAACAAGCTCCCGTTAGACAAACTACAAAAAAGTAGTTTATCGGGACTTTTTTGAATTGTATTTTTACTCTTGTAAAATTAAATAAAAATAAATCATAAATTATTTCCAATATTTTATGACTGCCATCTGTTGGTGTGTTTTCAAAGTTCTAACCGAATTTTTGCAACCCAGATTATGTCTTGGATATGTCTAATTTTTTTTTTATTATATATATATATATATATATAGGACATCTTTTGCCTTTTATAAAGTCTAGAATAAATTGAATGGGAGAAATTTAAGATTACGAAGTATTTCGAGCAACGTTTCGATTATGAATGATGGTCTTTTACCAGGGCGATACTGAGAGTATCTACCACTGTGCGATGATGACTGCGGTAGAAATGAAATCCCTGAGACGTAGGCGTGCAAAAACCATGTACATTCGTATTACTAATACGGAGATTAAAAAAAACAGTCAAATGTTAAAAAGAGACGATTGGACGGTTTGAACATGTAGAGCGGAGGGACGCAGAGAGGTGTGTCAGAAAAATGTATAAAAAAGGTCGGTGGAAGATGTCGGGATGCCCCAGAAGAAAACACAAGTGAATCAAATACTTCGGTCTGATTACAAAACGTTTATATAAATATACACAAAGTGTGTGCCAAGACAAAGTTGTGTGGCGGTCCATGCTCTCTGGGTTTACCCCCGCGGAATTACTTCATAAAATTATATACGTAAACATTCTAAAGGTTAAAGGGAAAATATTATAAAATATCGTATTTCTTTGAGTTTAATCGACTCGTCAAACAGAATGACATTTTAGAAGGAAGCTCGATTGATTTACCTTGACCTTCGAATTAAGTGGTGTCATATAAGAAGCCTATTCTTGTATGTTAGTTACGTCGCAGCTAAATCGATCGACGGTTTTAGTCATATCGACTGTACAGACACACTACGTTTTACATGCACGAGCATGAACGGTATGAACTGCGAAACTATAAAGAATTAATGAAAATCTGAGAAAAAAATCCTATAACAAAAAACAGAGCATTCATAACATCGTTTTGTGATAGCATAAACCCCCGTCAACCGTCTTAACGTGCGTTCAAAAAGTTTATTATTTTAGGACAACCTAAATGATCACGTGGTACGCGCTCCATCTTGTTCCAGCAGCACGGTAGACGCGACGGAGCGCGTACCACGTGATTCATTAGGGTGTCATAAAAGAATAAACTTGTAAAGAATAAACGAATAAAACATAAACTTTTTAACACGTGCTAAGTAAAAAGTAGACAACACGTCACATAGACACGCTCCGTCTCGTCTTTGCGGTGATGCTTGAACGAAACGGAGTGCGTACCATGTAATTCGTTAGGGCGCATACAATGGCGACGTGATATAAATAAAAGTAAAAATGTTTTATATTTTACAGCAAAAATACATCTACATTTTTACTCCGAATAGGGTCAGGAATCGCTGGTTGAAGTTTGTCGAGCGCCCTGAGGTGATTTTCTCACGAAAACGGCGCTATAGAAATAATTCATTTATTATTATTATTATTATTATTACGTGCTGAAACACTTGTACGTGAATCGCAAACAGCTCAACCGAGCACGGTACTCGCGATTTTATATATTTTAAATTACGAAATTTTGAACAGCTACATCTCGGACACTATTAGAAAAAATACTGTTTTGATTTCAAATTGTAGACAGTTTAGTTCTTCAGAGTCAAAATTGACAAAAACTAAACAAAGGTAGGAAGTTTTGCCTTTGTTTTGTGTTTGTTGGGATTCTTTTACCTGTACCGTAAGGGGAACGGCTGCGGTACCTATTTCATACA
The DNA here is from genome assembly GCA_022606495.2 of Halesus radiatus. NCBI lineage: Eukaryota > Metazoa > Arthropoda > Insecta > Trichoptera > Limnephilidae > Halesus > Halesus radiatus. The sequence goes on along the minus strand of JAHDVE020008698.1, from coordinate 673 downwards.
AAACTGAATTTTGGATTGGAGGCCAAAATACCCATCCAAACGGAATGATCTATTTTTTTTTTAATTAAAGGTTTAGTAAATATCTAGTACGGATGAGAAGTATTTTATTTATTTATGTATTAATTTTTTAAGTATGTGCCATGAAAAAAAAATCAATTTTCATAATTTTAGAGGTAGCTTCGAAAATTATTTGCGGGTTTATCGTACTTTTTAAAAAATATATCACATTTGTTATGTAAGTATGATTACATAAATAAAAATAAAACATAAAAAAAAGGTTTTCAGGTCGGTATTTTAAATTCTGTATGGCAAATTTGGGTTCCACCGTAAATTGGTCGTTTTTAATTTAATTTAAATTCCACCATAATGCTTATTTTAATATTTAAAAAATAAAATTAATTTTATATTTCATTATATTTTCAAAGCAGATGGGTTAAAACTTTTTTTTAAAATCACCGTTAGCCCCTAAATAATTGTTAAAGATGCCTCTGAAATAGTGAAAAATCAATTCCTTTAATGGCCGATATTTCATAAGGTAAAACAAAAAAAATAAATAAAAATACTTCTCATCCGTACTGGATATTTACTAAACCTTTAATTAAAAAAATGGATCATTCAGTTTAGATGGGTATTTTGGCCTCCGATCCAAAATTCAGTTTTGTATGAAACAGGC